>JAOTQJ010196311.1:0-20692 GCA_025642045.1 Solanum sejunctum
ATTTATGCCTCCTAAAATATATTGATTCAATAGAAAATAAAATATCCACAAGGAAAAATAAATACAACAAGAAAGCCTTGGGATCAAAAATAGGGTATTTATGGACTTGAGGCTACTCAGACTTCACCTTAATTCATAACTTCCACCCCCCCACCAAAAGATGATACTTTGTCCTTAAAGTAAAGACAAAAACAAAAACAAAAACCAAACAAGATATCATAGAAATATACATACCATCCATTAAAAACCAAAAAATAAACATTCAAAGTAGAATTAAAAATTACATCCAACATAAACACATTTAAACACAAAGAAAAACCAACTTAATCAAAAGATTATCTGAAAAGAAAACAAAGTATCTAACATAACAATATGAGCACTAGCACCAAATGAAGTCAAACATTAAGATGCATCAAGTACCGGTCTCAGGCTGGACTGTGGGGTCCTGGGGTTATCTCTCCTCATCTGTTGTAGTGCCGAAAGTACTCTCTCCAGGTGGGGGTGTGTTGTGCTCTTCTCTCTGAATAACTACCAACAAAAGCGACTCCTGCACCACCTCCTTAGGTATGGACTCCTTTTCCTGTCTCGGCTTCTTCGGGGTCGACTCTAGGTCAATGTGCTCGAGGGGCCTCTTACCTAGGGTTCCAAATTGTCGATGAACTAATCAAATGCCTCATCTCCTACTAGTTCTCTCTCTAAGGTTAGAACAGTAACTACCAACAACTCTAATATGTCGTCCTTGAATTTGGCCAACTCCTTAGTAACTGCACTCGCATCGGCAGACCTAGCTCCCTCAAGCCTCTTGTGAACTCTGGCCTCAAATGATCGACCCTGGCATCCACCACTTGGACTCTCTCATCAACCAAATCTCAAGAATATGCCTTCATCCTCTCCTCAAAGTCTCAAATAGTCTGATCAATCAATATCCAGACCCACACTGATAGCTCACGTAGCCTGCCCTCTGCTATAGTCATCTTGCGCAATAAAGCCTAAAATGCAACAACATAGAAAAGGTCAACCTGTAAATAAGGTGCTGCTGGTGCTGGAGTTCTTGAGTGTAAACTCGATCTCAACCGCAGGTGTAGGCTCTAGAGGAGCTGCTCGCTGTAAGGCCACCGGGTTCTCATCAGGCTGGGATCCATAGTGCGTGTAGCCTCTGTATGATGGTCTTAATGAGGGTCAATAGGAATACCTTGTTGCACTGCATAGTCGATGAATCAAAATTGGAAATGATATTGAGGTGCTCGTTCGAACTGTAGCCTCTTGAATCTGCTTGAAAATGATCCAGGTTCAATCTATAGTATACCCAGCTAGAAGGCTAGCCAATAATACAGCTCTCTCGAGGGTGATCACATTATCCCTAAAAGTTAGCCTAATATGCCAATGGATAATGGACCACCAGAACTTGGCCCGAAATGAGAGTTAGGCTTTTACTATAGGATTTATGTGGTTTGTGACCCATGTCGTCTCAATACCCTCCTCACAAATCTGGCTAGCGATCCACCATAGAAGTTACATCCTAGCCCTGATGTCCTTCCAAGTCACTGTGGTCTTCATTTTCTTAATATGGCTATCATACTCTGCGGTGGACTGAGGGGCTATATAAGTAGGCCCAAACTGGACTTGTTGGATCGTCTCCTCTGAGATGTCAACTCTCCTCCCCCAAACTGTCACCACCCGTAGCCTCGAGTTGTCAATTGATATTTTATTCTTTAGCACCCCTGGTGGAGTGTAGCAAGGTATGCTGCATAGAATTTACGGACTACATAAGGGGCATATTTGCCCAACTGTTGTATGGTCTATCGTAGTCTGTGCTTATCCAACCCAGCATCAAGTTTGGGCACTCTATCTAAGCCTGAGTCATTCATCTAGGACTCCTCATAAAATTGGTGAACCGACTTGCCTTTCCCCTTAGGCTCTAACCCTTGGTCATATATTACTTTCATCCTAGGGATGCACCATCTGCGATTGGCTGGGGGCTGGGACTGGACCTCCTCCTATTGAGAAGTGCTCTCTGACTCTGACTCTCAACCCGAGTGTAAGGGGGTAATCTATGGCAAGCTGCTATCTATCCCATCCCCATTGCCCTATTGTACCTCCTTTTCAAACTGGGAGGAACTACTCCCTTCTATGGGCGTCTATGCTATGAGTGCTTGAGTCTGAGGTCTATTGGCCACTGGGTCTAACCTAACTCTGTGGACTTCCACAGAGCCCTCAGATTGCTCAGTTTTGGATGATTCATCCTACACCCTCCATTATAGAGCTTGAATTTCTTGTTTGTCTTTTGGAGGCATTTTATCTGCAAACAACCCACAAAGCAACACATAAGTCCAAGATGTTTGATCCACTGAAATACAAAGCAAAGAACAAGAAACAAAGATAACTAGAACATAATTATACAATGATGCAACTATAGATGTGCAGGTATGGGTGCCGTTACAACCGTAAGGTGACTTATGAATCGTATACTGGCCTCATAGAACTAGTGTGCCTTCAAAAATACTTTTTGATCCCAGATATGAGACACAATTACGACTCATACAATGTCCTATGAGTCATAGTATTAGTTTCATACCTAATTTTAGAAACATTTTTGAAACTTAGCAAAGCTTACGAGACCCTCATTATGAGTCATAGCAAGCGCTACAAGTTGTATAAGAGTCTTGTATAGGAAACATGAAGGAACTACAGGTGTCTGATGCTTACTATAAAGGGCCACTACAACTTGTATAGAAACTTACAAGTCATAGGAGTGCCTCATAGCTGAGCACAGATATCACCTGTAGTGCCTACATTTTTCCACATAAGGCACAAATTACCTACAGAGGTCAATCAATCAGGCACATCAGAGTCAAACAAATCAAAATGGTACATAATCAATTCCATACTAATATCAGAAATTTGAAACAACCATTATCCCTAAGAGTCAAAACTAATTCCATATTTTATCAAGCACACGGAACACAGAATGCTTCGCAAACTAAGACTTGACAATTACACAATATTCCCAGAATGCAATTTCTACACATAGCAATTCAATTAAATCCTAAATGTTCAAGCATAGGCATCATACCCTCATTACCTAAAATTTCAACTCTGACAACCATTCAGACCATAAGTGAGCAAGAATTATACATCATATACCAAAGATCACAAATTTAGTACTCAAATTGCCCACTTAAGAATTTCGACAAGGTTAAATTCACAACTCAACTCTTTAGAAAGCCTAAAAACCCTATATTATAAGTCTAATTCAATACCCAAAGTATGTCATGCTTAAACATGATCAAACTAAACTTATACTCATATAGGGGACAACGCTCAATTCCAAAGATTGGGAAATTAAATCAAAGAGCTTAATAATCAGATTGAGAAGTGAATCAAAGTAAAGAGGAATGAAATTCAAGTCAAAACCCTAAATATCGATACCCTCGCCGAAATCTTCACTGGAAGATAACATGGGTGGCTAGGATTTTGGTCGGAGAAAGAGTTATAGAGTAAAAAATGGGGTTTCCGCCATCTTAGGGTTAAGAAATTTGAATTTTGTTTGGTCAAAAATAATTTTGACCACATATATAAGCAAATTGGTTCAACTTTTAAAAAGCTTCAGATCGGGGCTACGAGACCTCGATTACGAGTCATAGGTTATTCTACCACTCGTAGTTCTCGGTCTCATATTAGCTTTAACACTTATAAAAATTTAGGAATCTTACCTGGGCACTACAAACCCCACTTATGACTCGTAGTGTGTCATATGAGTCGTAAGGTTGGATCATAGTGTATGTACCAACTTCTGGTACACACTGGTTCCCTATAGGATACATGACTACGAGTCAGGATATGGCAAATGGGGAACCCGAAGGGACCCCAATCAAGCCTCTTTACTTTTGATAACACAACTTGGGTCACAGAAGCATATAGAAGACATATATATTAAAACAAGGGTAATGGGGCTAAAGAAAATCTTGCCAAAACAACAACATTACCAAAACATGGAGTCATAACTCATATCATAAATACAAACTTGTCCAACATACACCTCTAAATACATAAATAGAGTGAGGGCCAAGATAGAGCTATCAGGCTCAGCCTCATAGTCAATAGAACATAAGATAGTGTTTTAATACATATATAATAGCAACATAGACTAAGGTCCATGAAATGGAGGACTCACCAACAAGCTTGGAATAGCACCATCTAGCCACGTGGAAGAGGACGATCAACTCGGGCATAAGTTCCTACATGGTTATATCATCTAGGCAAGAATAGGTGTTAGTATATTTGAATGTACTGAGTATGTGGGATGCAATGCAATAAGAAATAGGCATCACAATCAAAGTACGTAATAATAGACAATAGGCATAATATAGTAATATGACATGTATGATCAATGGTAAAGTAAAATATGCTTAATTAAATCATGCTCATATAAAATGTCATATGTGAAGAAGAGACCAAACTTGCTTTCCAACCTTGGTTTGTTGATGATGGTCACACCCCAATCATCCTACGTGGTGAGGTATAAACCCCTCACATGGTTGATGTTAGTCACACCCTAATCATCCTAGGTGGTGAAGTATAAACCTCTCACATGGTTGATGAGTACAAACCCCCAACTCGATTGATGATGGTCACACCCAATCATCCTAGGTGGTGAAGTACTCACCCCTCACATGGTTGATGTCCTCACATGGTTGATGTTGGTCACACCCCAATCATCCTAGGTGGTGAAGTATAAACCCCTTACATAGTTTATGAGTACAAACCCCCAACTCGGTTGAGTAAGGTCTAATACAACACTGTATATAGAATTTATCATGTACATAATCTCATTTATAACATCATTCATATCAGAACTCATGCTTTCGACCTTCAATTCCTCAAGAAACCATAACCGAACATTTTATCAAACACTTGGTGGATGTACAATGGAGGTATAAGACAATGTAATTTAGGGAGGAAATCATGCAAGAAACTCTATTATAAAATTATCAATTAATGCCTTATAACACCCCAAGGACATTCACATCAAAAACCCTCATCAAAACTTAAATAGATCCAAGATATATGGCTCACATCATAGCAAAATAGTCACAACTTTACATTGTTTTAACATAGTTCATAGACTTGTTCATACTAGTAAACCTATTTGTAAACTCTATTTTAAATCATGCAATTTAGAGAAAAGAAATCTTTGGTATCAAGGGTGAAAGGAACCCATGAAGGAAACCCACATACCTTAGGTCTAGAGTTGCTTGGAATTGAGATTGGGAAGACTGGAGGCTTGGAAATGATCTTGGAGTCCAATCTTGTTCTTGGGTTTCCTTGAAATTGTATTGGGCTTGATGGAGGCTCTTGAGAAGATTTGGGAGTGTGCTTCAGAGGAGTGTAGTGAAATTGGGTCCTTAGGATTAGGACTTAGGTCTTCTAGGAAGGTTAAGATAGCCAAAAAAGTCAAAATGGGTCATTAGGATAATTAGCATTTACGAAAATGCCATTAGTGAACAAATGGAAAAATTGGCAAAGTGTCATCTCACTAGAGACTTCACTGGCCGTGTGGCACTCCATGGGTCATATGGAGTGCCTTAGTGAAAAGAATGGAAGTTAGGAAACTTGGAAAAAATTGACATCTCGATGGACTGCTTCACGAACCGTGTGGCGTTACACGGATATGTACTAGTCCGTCCCACCTCACTTAGACAAAAAAGATGTTGCAGGACACCACACATCTAAGTGCCACAGGCCTTCTGAATCCATATTGCCCATCAATAGTCCCCGTGGCAACACCCTTAGCCACATTTTCCCCAATTTCCAACAAGCTCCCTATGGCACACCTTGTGGCCATGCCCACTATCAGTGGTGTGGCTACACAGCCCGTACAACTAGATGTTCCACCTTTCTTAGTGCCAAAAATGGCCTTCTCTAACCCCAACTTCCACAAACAGCCCATCAAAGGCCACACTAGCCATCAGTTGTCCATGTGACAACACTGCACAGGAGGGCCTCACGAAAATAATCATAACTCCTTCATCCGACCTTGAAATAAAGTTAAACCAAGTGCTTTGAGAACCTAACTCAAAGGTCTTTTTCTTGAAATATCGTAGGTCACCCAGTTACAAAATGCTAAGAGTTATACAAGTTTAAAGTTTATCCTAGTATGAAATAACACGCAAAACTCAACTTGGAGGTAAGTCTTGAACTCATTTAGGTACTAGGAATCTCCTATGAATATAGTACACCCCCAACCTAACCAAATGAGACTTGAAACATGGATATACAAGAGCATAAAGTTATGGAGTATCATAATATCTCCCCCTTAGGAACATTCAACCTTCTCAAGCGCATCCATAACTAGATTCGGTCCCAATAAGGCCACCTCTCCTAATTCAAACCAACCGACCTGTGATCTACATCGCCTCCATAAAGAGCCTCAAAAGGAGCCATACTGATGCTAGAGTGATAGCTATTGTTGTATGCAAATTCAATCAAAGAAAGATGGTCATCCCAATTACCCTTAACTCCAATACACATGCCTAAGCATAGCTTCAAGCGTTTGAATGGTTCTTTTGGCTTGGCCATCCGTTTGGTGATGAAAGGCTGTACTAAGGTGAACTTTTGTACCAAGACCCCTTTGAAAAGACCTCCAAAAGTGTGAAGTGACTTGTGGACCCCGATCTAATATGATGGATAAAGGAACCCCATGTAACCTTACTAACTCATGGATGTACAACCTTGCATACTCTTCAGCCTCGTATATGGTCTTAACCAGTAGAAAATGAGCTGATTTTGTCATCCAATCAACCACCACCCATATGGAATCAAACCTTTTCTAGTCTTGGGCAATCCAACCAGAAAATCCATATTAATCAGCTCCCACTTCCAAGTAGGAATCTCTATGTCTTGGGTTAGGCCACCCGAGTTTTGATGTTGGGATTTGACTTGTTGACAACTATGGCAACTGGAAATGAATTTGGCAATGTCCCCCTTCATGCCTCCCCACCAATACACATACCTCAACTCTCAAGACTCTAGACATTTTGGTGGAACCAGGGTGGGTAGAATAAGAGGAATTATGGGATACATCAAGAATTCTCTCCCTCAAACCATCAACACATGGCACACACAACCTACGTTGGTATCTAAGGGCCCCATCTCTCCCTTCAGAGAAAACCTCTATCTTACCCTCTTTCACCAAAGCCTTCAACTCAAGCAAGGAGGAGTCTAGATCTTGTTTTCTTATCACCTCATCAACGAATGAAGATTTAGAACCATAAACCACAACAACACCACTATCCATAACTTCTAACCTCACCCCTAATAAGGCCAATCTATGCACCTCCTTAGCCATCTCCCTGTCACCACCATCTACATGAGCTAGGCTACCCATAGACACCCGACTCAAAGCATCCACCACAATATTTGCCTTATCCATGTGGTAATGCACACACTTGTCATAGTCCTTAAGAAGTTCTAGCCACCTTCTTTGCCTTAAGTTGATATCTTTTTGAGTGAAGACATATTGGAGGCTCTTATGATAAGTGAAGACATCAACATGCACCCCATACAAATCATGATGCCAAATCTTTAATGCAAACACAATGCCGGCCAATTCAAGATCATGGGTAGGGTAGTTCTTTTCATGCACTTTGAGTTGCCTAGAAGCATAGGCTATGACCTTACCATTTTGCATAAGCACACAACCCAAACCAACCCTAGTGCATCATAATACACAACAAAACCCTCAAGCCCATCCGATAATGACAATATAGGAGCGGACACAAGCCTATCTTTCAATGTTTGGAAGCTTTTCTCACATTCATCGCCGCACACAAACTTAACCTTGTTTTGAGTCAATTTTGTCATAGGGGAAGCAATAGAGGAGAACCCATTCATGAACCTTCTATAGTAACCTACAAGGACCAAGAAGCTCCTAATATTCGATGGGGGCCAATGGTCTAGGCCAATTCCTAATCACATCAATTTTCTTAGGATTCACTTTTATACTATCCCCCGGCACCCCATGACCCAAGAATGCAACCTCCTTCAACCAAAATACACACTTTTCATATTTAGCATGTAATTTGTCTTCCTACAATCTTTGCAACACAACCCTACAATGGCCCATATGTTCCTCCCTACTATGTGAATATATCAAAATATCACCAAAGAAGACCACAACAAAGGAATCAAGGTAGGGTTTGAAGACCCTATTCATTAAGTCCATGAAGATGGCCGGTGCATTGGTTAACCCAAAAGACATCACCATGAATTCATAATACCCATATCTAGTCTGGAAGGCCGTCTTGGGAATATCATATGCCCTCACCTTTAGTTGATGATACCCGAACTGAAGATCATTCTTAGAGAAAAAGCTAGCCCCTTGCAATTGGTCAAACAAGTCATCAATCCTTAGAAGAGGATACCTATTCTATATAGTGACCCTATTGAGTTGTCGGTAGTTAATGCACATTCTAAGTGATCCATTCTTCTTCTTTATGAACAACATCGGTGCACCCAAAAGTGATTGGCTAAGCCTAATGAATCCCTTCTCCAACAAATCATTCAATTGCTCCTTTTGGGAGGGACACCAGGAAGGCCATTTGGGAAAACATCAAGAAAGTCATTTACAATCGAAATCGACTCTATGGAATGGACTTTTGACTCCACATCTTTGACTCTCACAAGATGATACAAAACCCCCTTAGAAATCAACCTATGGGATTTAATCCATGAAATGAATCTACCCTTTACCACTACATCATGGCTTTACCACTAAAGGATGGGTTTATTTGGGAAGTTAAACTTGACCCTATGGATTCTACAATCGATAGAAGCTTAGTAGGCATGCAACCAATCCATCCCAAGAATGACATCAAAATCTACCATGTCTAATTCAACAAGATTGCAAGGCATCAACCTACGCAAAATGCAAATAGGACAACTTCTATAAACTTTCCTAGCAATAATAGAGGCAGCAATAGGAGTAGACACTTCATATGACTCATGCAACAACTCAGGGTCAACATGGAACTTTCTAACAACAAAAGGGTTAATAAAGGAAAGAGTGTAATTTGGATCAATCAAAGCATATACATCAAAGTCAAAGATTTTCAGCATACTGGTAACAACATTGGGAACCTCACCAACCCCTTTCCTTCCATGTAGTGCATAAAACTGGTTGTACCTTGGGGCACCACCTTAAGGACCACCTCTACAAAGTGGAACCACATTTGTACCCCAGCCCTTACCACGACTTCTTGGACAATCTACCTTCTTGTGACCAATCTCCTCACATTCAAAGCATGCAGTGGAACCCTTCAAACATGCACCTCTATGCTTCCTTCCACTTTTAGGATATATCTCTGTAGGAGCCACTCCACATACACCTTGAGGCCTAAGGAAGTCATTGGGAAATCCCCTATTAGTAGTATGAGAAGACCCTTGGCCTTGGTGAAAACTAGCATATTTTTTGAACTTACCCTCAAACGGGTCCCTCTATACCTTATTGACCTCCTATCTCTCAACTTCTCTTCTTCCATTTGCTCGGCATAGGTCATGACCCGAGACAAATCCATATCACCAATAAGCAAGGTGGATCGGCATGCTTCACTTACCAAGTTGGAAACCCCCATAACAAACTTATTCATCCTTGACCTAAGATTGACCACCAAGTGAGGAGCATACTTTGAAAGTTAATTAAATCTGAGGGCATATTCTCTCACATTCATACCACCTTGTTTCAAGTTCATAAACTCAACCAACTCAGCTTCCCTAAGATCAAGAGGGAACAACTGATTAAGGAAGGCCAATTTGAATTCCTCCTAAAGCACCACATATCCATTACCCTCCTCACCTTTATTATTGACCAAACCAAATTTTAGCCACCCCTTTGAGTTTGTACGCCGCCAACTGTGTCTTTTCATTTGGCCCAATACCCATGATAGACAAGATTTTATAGATTTCATCGATAAACTCTTATGAATCTTCATCCACCTTTGACCCATGGAAAACTGAAGGATTCATCCTCATAAGTCCCTTGCCATTACTCCTGGGGTAGTAATGTGAGGGTCTTGGGTTCCTTGTCGAACTTGGTTGGCCACTACTTGGGCAAGCATAGTAAGGACATCCCAGAGCTCACCTTTGGTGGCTTGCTCCTCGGGAGTTTGGGCCTATCTTCCTCTAGTATTTGGTATGATCTAGCATAGAAAAGAATAATACTTAGGGGGAAAATACTTACCACAACTCTATAGCATGACTTAGGACATGAAGAGGGGAAACATTTCCTACAATGCCTCATAGCCTCTTATCCATAGTCATGGCGCGCTTCACAACCATGAATAAGACTCTAATCGACGCGCTGTGTCAGACTCTAAGGATCTATAAACCTAATATCCTGATACCAAGGTTGTCATGACCCAAGCCCTGCTTGGATGGTGAATAGGAAACTCGAAAGGACCCTAATCAAGCCTCTTTACTTGTCACATAACATATCCTTCATCGCAAAAGTATACAAATGACATATATATTAAAAATAGGGCAATGGGGCTAAGGAAAAGCTTTCCAAAACAACAACATTACCAAAACAAGGAGTCATAACTCATATCATAAATATACAACTTGTCCAACATACACCTCTAAATACATAGATAGAGCGGGGACCAAGATAGAGCTACTGGGCTCACCCTCATAGTCAATAGAAGATAAGATAGTGTCTTAATACATAGATAATAGCAACATAGACTAACATCCCCAAAAAGGACGACTCACCAACAAGCTTGGAATAGCACTGCCTAGCCACGTGGAGGAGGAGGATCAACTTGGGCACTGGTTCCTACATCGTGATATCATGTACGCAAGAGTATGAGTTAGTACGTTTGAATGTACTAAGTATGTAGGATGCAATGCAACAAGGAATATGCATCATAATCTAAATGCGTTACAATAGACAATAGGCATAATATAGTAATATGGCATGTACGATTAATGCTAAAGTAAAACATACTTAAGTAAATCTACTCATATAAAATATCATATGTGAAGAAGAGACTAAACTAGCTTTCCAACTGTGGTTGGTTGATGATGGTGACACCCCAATCATCCTAGGTGGCAAGGTATGAACCCCTCACATAGTTAATGTTAGTCATACCCCAATCAGCCTAGGTGTTGAAGTATAAATTCCTCACATAGTTGATGAGTACAAACCTCCAACTCGGTTGATGATGGTCACAACCCAATCATCCTAGGTGGTGAAGTACTAACCCTGACATAGTTGATGTTGGTCACACCCCAATCATCCTAGGTGGTGAAGTGTAAACCCCTCACATGGTTGATGAGCACAAACCCCCAACTCAGTTGAGTAGGGTCTAATACAACACTGTATATAGAATTTGTCATGTACATAAGCTCATTTCATCATTATAACATCATTCATATCAGATCTCATGCTTTGGACCTTTAATTCCTCAAGAAACCATAACTGAACATTTTATCAAATACTTGGTAGGTGTACAATGGAGGTATAAGACCATGCAATTTACGGAGGAAATCATGCAAGACACTCTATTATAAAACCATCAATTAATGACTTATAATACCCCAAAGGCATGAACATCAAAACCCCCCATCAAAACTTAAAATAGATCCAAGATATATGGCTCACATCATAGAAAAATAGTTACAACTTTACATAGTTTTAACATAGCTCATAGACATGTTCATACAAGCAAACCCATTTGTAAACTTAACTTTCAATTATGCAATTCAGGGAAAAGAAAGCTTGGGTATCATGGGTGAAAGGAATCCAGAAAAAAAAATCCACATACCTTAGGTCTAAAGTTGCTTGGAATTGAGATTGGGAAGAATGGAGGCTTGGAAATGATGTTGGAATCCAATCTTGTTCTAAGGTTTCCTTGAAATTGAATTGGGGCTTGATGGAGGCTCTTGAGAGGATTTGGGAGTGTGATTGAGATGAGTGTAGTGAAATTGGGTCCTTAAGATTAGGGTTTAGGTCTTCTAGGAAGGTTAAGATAGCCTAAAAAGTCAAAAAGGGTTATTAGGATAATTAGCATTTATGAAAATGCCATTATGAGTGGATGGGAAAATTAGCAGTGTCATCTTATTGGAGACTTTACTGGATGTGTGGAACTCCATGGGTCATGTGGAGTGCCCATGTGATTTCCTTAGTGAAAAAAATGGAAGTTGGGAAACTTGGAAAAAAAATTAACGTCTCGTCACTTTGACGGATCGCTTCATGGACCGTGAGGCGCTACACCGACCTTGTACTAATATGTTCCACCTCACTTAGATAAAACAAATGTTGTAGGATACCATACAACCAAGTGCCATGGGCCATCCCACTCCACACGGCCTGTTAATAGTGCCTGCGGCACCACCCTTAGCCATATTTTTCCCAATTTTCAACAAGCTCCCTTTAGCACACCTTGTGGCCATCCCCATAGTCAGTGGTAAGCCGTATGGTCTGTGCCATTTGTTGTGCCACCTTACTTAGTGCAAAATATGGCCTTTTACAACCCTAGCTACCCCAAATGGCCTGTTAAAGGCCACACTAGCCGTCAAACAGTTCGTGTGATAACACTGCACAGGAGCGCCTCATGAAAATTATCATAACTCCTTCATCCGACCTTGGAATGAGGTAAAACCAGGTGCGTTGTGAAGCTAACTTAAAGACATATCATTTTATATGTCAGGCCACCTAGTTCTAAATGTGCAAAGAGTTATGCTAGTTTAAAATTGACCCTTGTATGAAATAACACCCAAAACTCAACTTGGAGGTAAGTCTTGAACTCGTTTAGGTAGTAGGAGTCTCCCATAAATCTAGTACCACCCAACCTAACCAAATGAGGGTTGAAACATGGATATACAAGAGCATAATGTTACGGTGTTATAATAAGTATGAGTCGATGTAGGGCAACGACTCGTATGTTTGTTTTGTAGTCTTGATCTTTAGTTTTTGGTCTAACATTTTGGCTCTCTGATTCTTGCTACGAGTACACTCGTATGAATCATAGTGTGTATTACAAATCATAGGCTAGGATTCATTTTGCAAATTTCTAATTTTTGAACTCTAATTCTTGCTACGATACAACCTTCGACTCATAGCATGAGCTATGACTCGTAGGTGGGCTCTCATGGCCTATGCCTCAGCAAAATCTACAAATTTTATTCAAAATCATACAAACCTAACTTTTTTGCAAGATTAACAGAAAAAACCATCAAAACACTAAAAGGTTGCTTTGAGAACTCACAAAATCCTTTGTTTCAGACACCAAATGTGCTGTATTTGATAGCATATCACTTATCTATGTAGTAGACGTGTTATTGGACATAACATATATCTATGCTATTAGCTTTAACTCTCTTGTTCTTTGATGTTTATGATATGAAAGTTCACCCTTAGTCCCAATTTCCCTTGTTTATGCTTATCTCTTATTGTCATTTCAATTGCTTCCGTGTCCAAGGATGTGTAATGATATGTTATGAGGCTTGTTTGGGGTTCCTTCAGGTTTCCCATTCACCAATCACGTTTAGGCCCTAGGCATGGGTCGTGACACCCTCGACATAGTTGCATGGGCCTATCACCTCCCGAGCAAGGTGATCAAGGTACAAACCCCTCAACATAGTTACCTGGGCCTACAACCTCCCAAGTAAAGCTTGGTTGATTTACAACACTATAAAGATAATATCATATACATACATTCCTTTCATCATCATATAGTTATTCAACTTATAAGATATGCATTGGACCTTCAATTCCTCAAGAAATCATAATAGGATATTTTATCAAACACTTGGCGGGTGTTTAGTGCTAGTGTAAAATCATGCAATTCAACAGTGAAATCATGCAAGAAAATTTAGTGTAGGATTATCAGTAGATACATGGTAATAACCTCAAGCAATATATACATCTAAACCCTTCATCAAAACTCACAATAGATCTTGGTTCCATAGCTTAGAACATGCTAAAACAATCACAATTTCATGAATCCCAACATAGTGCATAGTTAAATTTATAATAAGTAAGACCCATGAGTAAATCAACCTTAAATCATACAATTCTAGGTAAAAGGAAGCTCGGGTATCATGGGTGAAAGGAACCCATGAAAGAAACCCACATACCTTAGCCTTAGAGAATAGCTTGATGAAGATTGGAGATGGAGACTTGAAGCTTGAATGAGAACCTTAAGATCTGGATGAGTTTTGGGACATGAATTTAGGGAGAAATATGAGTCTAAGTATTTGAGTGAGTATTGGGGAATATCTTGTGTGATATGAGGGTGAAATATGGCTAAGTATAAGTATTTTTACGCATGGGAACACTTAGGCCTAAGACCCAAAAGCCTTGGACTGACATAAAAATCACTGGCAATAAAATACACAGATCCGCATCTGGTCCGTGATGCGTACCTATCACAGAGGCCAAATTTACATAGGTTCACTACAATTGTACGTCTGACACTATCACAGATTGATTCTGGAAATCAAAATTTTGGGGAAATGAAATTGTGATTCATTTGCTCTAAAACCAGAGTTAGTCCCATTAGCCACTCAATTTTACCCCCTTATCAAGAATATGAAACTTTTGATATCACACACGAATTTTGAGATATATAGAAATTATGATTCCTGGTAATTTCGAGACATATTTTTGGGTACTTTTTGGGGTCATTTCAATTTAGGTCCGTTGTCCAAAATTGATTTACTAACTTGTAAAATTGTCTTGCTGGAATGACTACATGAAAATCATTTGAAAAAACTAAGTGATATGTTGTCAAAATACAACACTTTTGATACTTAAAACTTGGAATTTTATGTGTTCTCAAAGAGATATTAGTGGATTTGATGTGTTTTTGTATTTGTGTTTTAGGATTACAAGATTTTGGACTATGTGTTGTAGTTGTTGCATTTTTGATGATGTATAAAGCATTCTACGGGCCATGGAAAGTTCACGAGTCGTAGAGTGGGTTTATAGTTGAGATCCAATGAAGGACTTCTTTTCTGAAGTTGGACACACAAACTGTCAGATGAGCTATGGAATTTTGTATAATTCATGGATGAGGTTGCATGCCTTGATGATCAGATTCAGGGATTTCTTGGAAAGTCATCAGATCAAACCCTATATGGGGCTTTACTCTGAATACGACTCATAGAAAGGTCTCGTAGAAGTGCAGCCCAATTTCGAAGAGTGAAGATTACGAAGCCCCAGTACGGGTCTTAAAACTTAGTATGACCCATAACCCTGCCCACCTTGCCTACCTAATCTAGTTTTCCTATTTTATTTTAGACTTGTATTTTGGTTATTATAAATAGTTTTTTAGGTTATTTTAGGGATAAAAAGAAGGAGAACGACTAAAAACTCAGAGAGAAGTGCATATAAATACTTGAAAGACAACATTGTGATTTTAATTAATACTTTATGATTTCTTGTGAAGAGTTTGGGATTTTTTGTTCTTAAATTCATTGTTGTAAGTGCTTAATTATGTTATTCCATATGATGATTCCTATATCTACAATGATTAAATCCACAACTAGGTTTGTGGTTGTGGGAACCATGAAAATCTAACAACGTAAAATTGAATAATTCATAATTTTGGGGACTGTGCATATATATATATATTTATTAATTCTCTTCATTTTGATTTGTTTTTGCTGGCATCCTACCTTAGAACTCGCCTATTTGTTGTCACTAGATCGAGATAGAAATAAATGGGAAAATAGATTAATTAACAGGATTCGATTGATTTCTTCTTGTCTAATCAACCAAACTGGATCAAAGGGAGACTGTACTGGGATAATAGGTATGAGCTAGTAATGTCACAATATGGGGATGGATCAAATCATATAGTGAAATTTACCTCTACCCTGGATCAAAGGCTTTGGTAAACTTAACTTACCATTTGGATGTAACATAAAAGAAAAGAGTATGATTATCTGGTGATACCAATTTAAGAAATGATGGGGAACACAGTACCCTAGTTACTCTTCTCTCTAGTTTCACAACACTTGTTCTAGTTTAGGTTTATTTTTGTGCAAACTACAACCCCCCTAGGAGAAAGTACCCATACCTTGTACAATTTTGTCGGAGTTTGAAATATTTATTTTTGGAAAATTTTTAACCAAGTGTCATCTCGAGAGAGACTACACGGTATGTGTGAGGTCACAGCCCATGTGGCCTATAGTCAAGTGATACTTAGCCTTAATTTTGAGTGTGTGTCCTTGGCATGGAGTTTCGGGCTAAGGCATATCACACTTGGACCCTACAAGGCCATGAGACACTTTATGGACCATGTCTAGGAACATGTGATGCCCTTGAGCTTGAAACATCAACGTTGGGAACCAAGTGTGGTCACATGGACACCTTCAAGCGTCGATGATGGTTTGTGGGCCGTGTGTCCCTTCCACGAAGCGAATTTCATAAAAATTTTCAAGTGTGGTATCTTCAAGCTCAAGCCAAGTTCACTTTCAAGCCTTTGATACAACCTTATTTATATTGTTTAAGGCCATCATTGGCCTCCTACATCAAGCCAAGTTCTTAAGAATTCTGTTGGCTAAGTTTTACACAAGTACCAATAGAAGGGTCAACTTTAAAGGGTCATATCTCGTAGCACAAACTGAACTGGGTAACTCATGACCTATCAAACTAAAGCTCTTTGAATTAGCTTTCCAACTCATCTATTTTTACCTCATTTAGAGTTCGGATGAAGAAGTTATGCTCTTTTTTATAAAATTTGTCTAGGCTAGACGGGAGCCTTCACAGACCGTGAAGCTGGCCATGGGCCCATTTAAAATTCAAGGGCTTGTTTTATTAAGGTATTTTGATATTTTGGCCTATCCTCAAGTCTTTTTAAGACCTTTAACCCCCCTCCCCCCCTTTACATTCCTAAATATCTCCTACATTAATTCAAAAACCTCATTCAAGACTAACCCTTAGTTTCAAAAATTAAATTCTCTCAAGTCTCTCTCAAGAACTCTAGTGTGGATTTTACCTTGGGAATCAAGGGAGGGCTCATTCTTCTTCAAATTTCTCCTTGGAATTCCTTCATTTGCTAAGGTATGTGGGTTTGATCTTTGGTTCCTTTCAACCAAGGAAACACAAAACTTTTCTAGCACTTTTCATGAATTTTACTCACTTTAAAGTTGGATTTTCAATTGTCTTGTTGATTAAATTCAATTAATGCAAGGGTAGTACTTATTTGATGATTTTAAATTGATTTAAACTATTATATGATGAATTACATTGGATTTATGAGGTTATGAATATGGATGTACCTTTTTAAGCTTGATTTATGCATGGGTGGTTTATATTATGTTTTTAAATATGGATTTAATTATGTTTTCACTTGAGTTTCATATTACATTGATGACTTTAGATTGAATCTAAATCAACCATGTCACTCTCATCTTATGCATAATATAAATATCATGATTATGAAATTTATGGAAATTATGAAGTGGGTTAAACCCACTTATGTTCAAGTATATGATTTTGACAAGATTAAGGTTATGACAACAATGTGATCATATATATGTCTGCGATTATGGCTCTTTGAGCATTATGGGTTCTTGCACAATTAAGTATGTATTACTAAGCTATTCCTAAGTATGAGTATTATGAATTACGAATTACATTTAGGACTTTACGCCTATGAATGTATTGAGAATGATTTGATAAGTCTTATTCCTCTTTGAAAGAATGTATATATATATATATTATAAGTATTTTTGTGGGATGACGACTTAGCACTGATGTATTGAGGGAGTGCTCTCTTTCCTTGAATGATGTGCTTAACATAGGTTATGTGAAATCATATCCGAAATGGGATGTTTCCCATAAGGAAGATTTCTTCATACGAAATGGGATGGGTTCCCGTATGGTAAAGTATAATGTGACATAATATGCCATATGTGGAAATCTAATCCAAAATGGAATATATTCTCGTAAAAAAGGTTGCTTCATATGAAATGGGATGTGTTCCCATAAGGTGAAGTATTTTTTACCTTTGACAAGTAGACCACCTGTTTATCGATGAGGTAATTTCATTGGAATTCCTAGTAATGCTCGCATGCTCTTACTCATGTCGCTTGATGTCACGTCCCAACTATATATGAGCATTTGCATCTCATGCGCCATGAATTTCACAGCATCTTGTTATAATACATTCCTTGCTATATATATATATATATATATATATATATTTCAATATTATATGCCCTTGCTATCTAACGTTTAATGAAGGTTTGCTAAATCTCATGCATTGCACCCCGCATACTTAGCACATTCAAATGTACTAATGCATACTTTTGCCTACATGATCTCACCATGTAGGCAAGAGTATGTGCTAGTATGTTTGAATGTACTAAGTATGTAGGATACAATGCAACAAGAAATAGGCATGATATTTGAAATGCATATCACTAGGCAGTAGGCATAATATAGCAATATGGCATGTATGATCAATGCTAGAGTAAAACATGCTTAAATAACTCATGCTCATATAGAATATCATACGTGTAAAATAAACCAAATTAGATTTTCACGGTACAAATCCCTTGGTAGGTTAGTGATGATGCCGCCCCATCACTTAGGTGGTGAAGTACTAACCCTTCACTCGGTTGATGAGTACAAACCCCCAACTTGATTGGTGATAATGCCGCTCCATCATCTAGGTGGTGAAGTACTAACCTTTCACTTGGTTGATGAGTACAAACCCCCAACTCAATTAGTGATGATGCCACCCCATCACTAGGTAGAGAAGTACTAACCCTTCCATCGATCAATGGGTACAAACACCCATCTTGGTTATCTGGGTTCTTAGACCCCTGGATTGGGCATGGTCTAATGCAACACTTTCCATAAAATTTATCAGTACATAAGCTCATTTAATCATCATAACATCATTCATATCATATCTAATGCTTTGGGCCTTCAATTCTACAAGAAACTCTAGGCGGACATTTTATAAAACATTTGAGGGGTTTGTAATGGGGGTAAAAGACCATGAAATTTAGAGATGAAATCATGCAAGAAAAATTATTATAATATCATCAATCAACACGTTGCAACACTCCCAAGACATTCACATCAAATTCAAATTAGATCCAAGATTTGAGCTCAAAACGTGCTAAAACAACCATACTGTTGTGAACTCAAATCACTATACAGTGAATTCTTTAATATACAAAACCCACATGTAAAATCAACTTTAGATCATGCAAATTGAGTAAAAAGGAGATTAAGGTACCATGGTTGGAAGAACCCAATTGGTAAAAACTATATACCTTAGCTTTGAAAAAGCTTTTTGATGAAGATTGAAAATGGAGGCTTTAAGATTAAATGAAATCCTTAGTTCTGGATGAGGGTTTTGAGCCTTGAATTTTGGACTGAAAATATGCTAAGTGTTTTGGGGAGTATTGGGAAATTTTGGAATGATATAAGGGTGGAATAAGGCTAAGTATAGGTAAGAACACGTTTGGGGACACTTACGCCCAAGACCCCAAAGCCTTGGACGGAGATAAAAATCACCTGCCCGAAATACCTGTCTCGTAGGCCAAATTAACAAATGTTTGCGACAACTGTGCGTCGCGGTGTCGTCATAGACCATCTCTGAAAATTGAAATTTTGGAAATTTGAAATTGTGATTCGATTGCTCTAAAATCAGGGTTATATGCATTCTCCTAATTTTGACCCCCTAAACAAGAATATGAAGTCACATTTTTGAAATAGGAAATAAATTTTGAGATATATAGTATTTAAAATTTTAGCCATTATGAGGCACGTTTTTGGGCACTTTTTGGTGCCGTTACAATATTTTTCCCTTGGGATAATTTATCTCCGAATGATCATAACCAACTCGGAAATGCAACATCACATATAAGATACTATTTTCAAAACCTCAATACAAGTGTAAAATCATCACGACTTGCCAACTTAAACATGAATACATATGAATGACATAAGGGCTAAAACATAAAGCTTGAAATCACATAGAGGACTTAGAACTAGTACCTTAGGCTTGGGTGGAGTGGAAATGATAAGGATACCGATTTCACATATCCGTTTCGTTCTCCCAAGTAGCACTCTTGATTTGTTGGTTCCTCCAAAGGACCTTAAATGGATGCCACCTCTTTGTTCCTCAATCTCTTCACTTGCCTATCTAGGATCTGTATTAGAACCTCCTTATAAGTCAATTTATCATCAATAACACCCATGACATCAAGGGGCACAACAGTATTAGGATCACCAACACATTTTCTCAACATAGAGACATGGAACATCAGGTGGACCAAATTCATTTCACTAGGCAACTTCAAATCATAAGCTACCTTGCCAACCATCTCTATCACCTCATAAGGACCAACATACCTTGGACTCAACTTTCCCTTTTTACCAAAACGGACCACACCTCTCATCGGAGAAACCTTCAAATAGACCCAATCACCCACTTGGAATTTTAGGTCTTTCCTTCTCATATCAGTATAGGATTTTTGACTACTTTGGGATATTTTCAACCTTTCCCTAATCATCCTAACCTTCTCAAGAGCCTCCATAACCAACTATGACCCCAATAAAGTGTTAGGACCCGCAACGTAATTTAAAACCCGAGCGTCCTTAATTGGTTCGATTTAATAAAGTATTGGGACCTATGTAACATTTTACTTAACTTAGGTCCTTAAG
>JAOTQJ010196322.1:0-20692 GCA_025642045.1 Solanum sejunctum
AGCCTGACTATCTCTTTGAGGTATAGCCTTGCATACTCTTCAAACGTATGATCACACTTAACAAGTAAGAAATGTGCTGACTTTGTAAGTCTATCAACTATTACCCATATGGAGTCAAACTTCTAAAATGAGCAAGGTAACCCAGTACCAAAATCCATATTGATCATATTCCACTTCTATGTTGTAAGCTCTATACACTGTATATAACCTTCCAACTTTTGGTTCGTTACTTTGACTTGTTGGCAATTTGGACATTGATCTACAAATTTTACAATGTCTTTTTTCATGCATCCCCACCAAAACATCTCCTTCAGGTCAAGGTACATTTTAGTTGAACCTAGATTGATGGAATATCTTGAATGATAAGGTTCTTTCATTATCCTCCTTATTAGTATTTCAAGCAAATATAATTTATTTTGGCAATATAGTAATCCGCTATGTAAGCTCAAAGCCCTCCATCATACCTTGACTCACTTTTTCCTTATGTCATTGTAGAAAACCAGATCTTCGAACTATTTTTCCTTTACCTCCATTACCAATGAAGACTTTGCAACATTATGCACAACAATCCCTTTATTTGGAGTTATAAGAAAGCAAACTCCCGAACTAGCTAGTTGACAAAGCTCCTTAGCCATGCCTCGACTTACCACGGTCTGATCACCCATTTTCGTGATTGTCTTATGACTCAAACCATCGACCACCTTATTTTTCTTCCTTGGATGGTATAGTATATACACATCATGATCCTTTATTATCTCTAGCCATCTCTGTTGCCTTAAATTTAGATCTTTCTGTCTAAATATGTACTGCAAACTATTTTGACCAGAACATATATCAATTAAAACCCATAGAAATAGTGGTACCATATTTGCAAACACAACTGCTGTTAGCTCAAGGTCATGTGTTGGGTAGTTTCGATCATGTGGTCGTAGTTATCTCAAAGTATAAGTAACAACCCTACCATGTCATGTCAGTACACACCCTAAGCCAAACCCTAAAGCATAAAAATACACTGCATACCCCTCTATGCTTTCTAGAAGCACAAGCACAAGTGCAGAAGTTACTGTATTTTTCAACTCTTGGAATCTCCTTTAACAAGAATCTTCCATCAAAACATAGCTTCCTTATGTGTCAACTTTGTTGGAGGTGCAGAAATAGAAGATAAAGCCTCAAAAAACCTTCTGTAATAACTTGCCAACCTTAGGAAGCTTCAAACTTCCTTGGGTGTTGTTGGACTTGGACAATCTTTCACAGCCTCTATCTTTCGTGAATCAACACTTATTCGCTTATTGACATAACCCAAGAATGCCATTGATTTTAACCAAAATTCACATTCAGCATACAATTTCCTATAATAAAGAGCCTGTAATACTTATTGTATGTGATTTTCGTTGTCCTACTCTAATCTTAAATTTACCACAATATCATCTATAAATACTATCATCAACACATCCAAGTATGGCTTAAATACCCTGTTCATTAAATCCATAAAAACTGTCGGTGCAATTGTTAGCCCAAATGACATAATAAGAAATTAAAAAATGACCATAGTGTGTCCTGAAAGTTGTCTTGGGTATATCTTTCTCCTTCACCCTAACTTGATGATAACTTGATCTCAAATAAATTTTTGAAAAGCATTTGGTACCCTTTAACTGATCAAATAAATCATCAATCATGGGGAGGGAGTATTTGTTCTAAATTGTCACCCTATTCAATTGTCATTAGTTGATAGGGATTCTCAAGGTTCCATCCTTTTTACTAACAAATAATACAAGTGCACCCCAAGGGGACATACTAGGCCTTATAAAACACTTATCCAATAAGTCTTTTAACTCTTTTAATTCACGTAATTCTATCAGGGCCATTTTATAAGGAGGGATAGAAATAGGTTGAGTATTTGGAAGTAAGTCAATATCAAAATCTACTTCTCGTTCTGGAGGTAAACCTGCAAGATTTTTAGGGAACACATCAACAAATTCATTTACTATTTGAATTGATTTTGAGAGTTGGTGATTCTGCCTCCATATCCCTCACTCTAACTAGATGACATATATATCCCTTGGATATCATATTTATTACCTCAAAATAAGAGATAAACTCCCTTTGGTGCCCCAATATTCCCTTCCCATTCAAGAACCGCTTCATTTGGAAAGTCAAAGTACACTATCTTAGTTTTGTAATCCATTGTGGCATAGCAAGAAGTAAACCAATCCATACCTATTATAACATCAAACTCCACTATTTCCAACCCAATAAGGTCAGCCAATGTGTCATGGTCATGAACAACTATTACACAGTCATAATAAACCCTTATAGCTATTATAGATTCTCTGATTAGTGTAGACACTTCAAATGGTTTGTTCGATAATTTAGGTGTTCTCTTAAGCATCCCAGCAACGGGTGGAGTTATGTATGATAGTGTAGAATTAGGGTCAACTAATGAATATACATTAGGTGAAAAGATGGACAATGTACCTGTGACCACATTGAGTGAAGCTTCCAAATTCTGTCGACTTTCCAAACAATAAGTGTGATTCTGGACTCTGCTAGAGCTGGCTACCCCTCTAACACATCTAACATGACCTTTGGGTGCTTATTGACACCTACTAATAGAGGAACAGATAATGATGATGCAAAAACTGACCTAGTAGGCTGTGCTATATCACCCATGTGTCTCCTCAAGCAATCTGTCATCATATGCCCTGGCACACCACACCAATAACAAGCATTTATCTCAGCAGGACATGTACCTAAGTGATTTCTCCCATATTTTTTACAAGGCTTCCTAAAAGTCATTTGTTGTCTTGTGGAATATCCGATTGTCCATGCACCTTGTTCTTTACTTCTTTGACCAAATTGATTAGTTTTAGACCCTTAGAGCTTTGGTAGAGTACTAGCTGCACGGTAGGAGTACGATAGCCAAGGTGGTCTATTAGAAAACCGAGGTCTAAACTCACCTTGGGCTGGTGTAAACTACCACGTAGATCTGGCCCTCTTGTACTGCCCCTTTCCAACTATTGTGCCCCTTTCCAAAAGCTTGCATACTCACTATATCCATATCATTATTCAAAGAACCAATACTACAATCTCTAATTAGATATTAATCCAACCTTTCCACATATCGATAAACTCTATATACCATAGTAGCACCTACATTTGCAGCATACCTATCCAGGGAATTAAATTAAAGGCTATACTTCCTCATGCTCATATTCCTTTGGTAGAGATTCAAGAACTGATCTGTACGGGCATCTAGGATGTCTAATGGCAGGTAGTAGTCAATAAATGCCTCTTTGAACTTCTTTTAGGTAGTCAAAGGTGTATGTATACCCTTAGATTGCTTCTAAGCTTCAAACCACAATATAGCCACACCCTTCAATCTGTATGATGCTAGTTCAATAGTTTATGTACCATTCACATACATAGCATCTAAAGTGTGTTAAATCTGATCAATAAAGTCTTATGGATCTTTATTAGGATCCGACTTGGTGAACGATGAAGGGTCCAAATTAAGAAAGTCATGTATGCTTATGATATCTTCCCTATTCGCATTATCTGCACCTATAATTGGACTTTCTTGTGAAGGACCTTGACCAACAACTATACAATGCAATAGTTGGACTGCATTTCTCAGATCATACATAGTGGCATCGATAGGTAGTTTAGGATTAATGTCACGACCCAAGCCTAAGGCCTAGATGTGACACAGCGCAAGGGAAACTCGAAGGGACCCTAATCAAGCCTCTTAGAACATCATTACACATCCTTGGTTGCAAAAGTAGTACAACAAGCATCAGGAGGTAATAAAGTGGTACAATTGTGCTAAGGGAAAGTACTTTCATATCATAGATATCAAGAACAATCGAGTCAAGGCTCTTAGCATAAATACATAACATGTCCAACAAACACTTCTACACATAGATAAGAGAGGGGGCTAAGGCAAAGCAACCAAGCTCAACCTAAAAGTCAAAATAGACAATAAATAAGAATGTCTCAATACATAATAAGAGCAACATAGACTAAGGTCTCGAAAGTGGACGATTCACTAACTAGCTTGAGTAGTAATGAAATCGCCACGTGGAGAGGATGATGATCAACTTGGGCACCAGTTCCTACTTGGTGATATCATATAGACAAGAGTATACGTTAGTACATTTGAATGTACTAAGTATGTAGGATGCAATATAACAAGATTTAGGCATTATAGTCAAAATACATAACAGTAAGGAATAGGCATAATACAATAATATGGCATGGACCAGTGCATAAGTAAACATGCTTAAGTAGCTTATGCTAAAATAGGATATCATATGTGTAGAAGATACTAAGCTAGATTTCCAAAGTACAAACTCCTTGGTAGGCTAGTGATGATGCCGCCCCATCACTTAGGTGGTGAGACACGAACCCTTCACTAGGTTGGTGATGATGCCGCCCCATCACCCCAGTAGAGAACTACAATCCCTTCACTAGGTTGATGAGTACAAACCCCCATTTAGGTTACTTATGATACTGCCCCATCACTAGGTGGAGAAGTACAAACTATTCACTAAGTTAATGAGTACAAAACCCCATATAGGTTATTCGAGTTCTTAGTTACCCCGAGTTGGGCATAGTTTAATGCAACACCTTATATAGAATTTATCATATGTATAAGCTCATATAATCATCATATAGTCAATCATATAATATCTCATGCTTTGGACTTTCAATTCCTCAAGAAACCATAACCGGACATTTTAACAAACACTTAGAGGGTATGTAATGCTAGTATAAAACCATGAAATATAATGATAAAATCAAGAAAGAAAATCCATCAATCAACATATTGCAACACTCTCAATCAATATACATCAAACCCCTCATCAAATCTTACATTTACTCCAAGATTTATAGCTTAAAACATAGCAAAATAGTCACAACTTTACATAGCATTAACATAGTTCATAGACATGTTCATACTAGTAAACCCAATTATAAAATTAACTTTAAATCATGCAATTTGAGTAAATGGAGACTTGGGTATCATACGTGAAAGGAACCCATGAAAGAAACTCATATACCTTAGCTTAGAGATGAACTTGGTGAAGATTAGAGATAGAAAATTGAAGCTTCAAGAAGAACCTTGAAGGAAAACCTTAGCTTAGGATGAGGGTTTTGGGACTTCAATTTGCGAGTGAAAACATCGCTAAGTGTTTGAGTGAGTATTGGGGAATGTTTAGGATGATATAATAGTAAATTATGACTAAGTGTAGGTAAAAACATGTTTGGGAAGACCTAGGCCCAAGACCCAAAGCCTTGGACCGAGATAAAAATGCAGTTTCGCATCTGGTCTCAGACTTGGACCTATTGCGGAGGTAAAATTAAAACATGTCTGCGATAGCTGTGCATCGAGGCACTGTGGCAAATCAATTTTGGATAAGAAAAATTATGAAAAATAAAATTGCTAATCGTTTTTATCTTAATCAGGGTTAGAACCTTCTCTCCCTAATTTTGATCCCCTAAACAAGAATATGAAGTCGATTTTTTGATATCACGCACTCACTTTGAGATATATGGAATTTAAATTTCAAGCATTCCAAGACACATTTTCAAGCACTTTTTGGGGTCATTTCAATATCTTCCCCTTGGAAACATTCATCCCCGAATGTAAAAGAGGTGTATAAGACAAGAGTAATCATAAATAAATCAACCCCCAACAAGAATGCAACATTATATTTAAACATCATTTTCAAAACCTCAACATAAGTGTAAAATCATCATAAATTTGTCAACTTAAATAGAAATATGTATGAATGACATAGGGGCTGAAGTATAAGACTTAAAATCACATATGGGAGTTAAAGTTAGTATAATAGGCTTTAATGGAGTGAAATAGATAAGGATACCGCTTTTGATGTCTATCTCAGCCTCCCATGTAATACTTTTAGCTTGTTGGTTCCTCCAAAGCACCTTAACGGATGCCACTTCCTTGTTTCTTAATCACTTCGCTTAACAATCCAAATTATGAACCAACCTCTCCTCATAAGCAAACTTATCCTCTAAAATACCCATAACATCAAGAGCGAGAATAGAATTACGATCACCAACACATTTTCTTAGCATAGAGAAATGGAACACCGGATGAACAAAATTCATTTCACTAGGAAACTTCAACTCATACGTTAACTTGCCAACCCTCTTTATCATCTCATAAGGACCAACATATCTTGGACTCAACTTCTCCTTTTTACCAAAATGGACCACACCTTTCATTGGAGAAACTTTCAAATAAACCCAATCACCCACTTTGAATTCAAAGTCTTTTCTTCTCACGTCGGCATAAGATATTTGATGACTTTGGGCCATTTCTAACCTTTCCCTAATCATCCTAACATTTTCAAGAGCCTCCATAACTAGATTCGGTCCCAATAAAGCCACCTATCCAACCTCAAACTAAGCAACCAGTGATCTACAACATCTTGAATAAAGATCCTTCAAAGGAGTCATACTAATGCTAGAGAGATAGCTATTGTTGTTGGCAAACTCAATCAATGGAAAATGATCATACCAACTACCCCTCAACTCCAACACACATATCTAAGCATATCTTCAAGGTTTTGAATTGTCTTTCTGGCTTGGCCATCCATTTGAGGGTAAAAGGTCGTACTAAGGTGAACTTTTGTACCAAGACCTCTTTGAAAAGATCTCTAAGATTTTGAAGTGAATTGTGTACCACGATCTGATATGATGGATAAAGGAACCCCATGTAACCTCACTAACTAATGAATGTACAACCTTACGTACTCTTCAGCCCTATATATGGTCTTAATCGGTAGAAAGTGATCCAATTTCATCATCATATCAACCACAACCCAAATGGAATCGAAACCTTTTCTAGTCTTCGGCAACGCAACCACAAAATCTATATAAATCATCTCCTACTTCCAAGTAGGAATATCTATTTCTTGGGTTAGACCACCCAACCTTTGATGTTTGGCTTTGACTTGTTAACAACTATGGTAACTAGAAATGAATTTGGCAATGTCCCTCTTCATGCCTCCCCACCAAAAAATATCCCTCAAGTCTCTATACATTTTGGTTGAATCGGGGTGGATTGAATAGGAAATATGGGCCTCATTAAGGATTTTCTACCTCAAACCACCAACATAAGGCACACACAACCTACCTTGGTACCTAAGGTCACCATCTTACCCTTGGGAGAAAACCTCTACTTTGCCCTGTTTCACCAAGGTCTTCAATTCAAACAAGGAGGAGTCAAGATCTTGTTTTGCTATCACCTTATCAGCCAATGAAAACTTAGACCTATCAACAACAACAATGCCATCATCACTAACCTCTTCTAACCTAACCCACAATCTAGCCAATTGATTCACCTCCTTAGCCATCTCCTTATAACCACCTTTAACATGGTCTAGGATACCCATAGACACCCTACTCAAGGCATCTGCCACCATATTTGCCTTACTCGGATGATAGTGCACACTAATATCATAGTCTTTGAGAAGTTCTAACCATCTCCTTGTCCTTAAGTTGAGATATTTTTTAGTGAAGACGTATTAGAGGATCTTATGATCGGTGAAAACATCCATATGCACCCCATAGAAGTAGTGATACGAAATCTTTATTGCAAAAACAATGGCAGCTAACTCTAGATCATGGGTAGGGTAGTTCCTTTGATGTACCATACGTTCACTAGAAGCATAAGCTATTAACTTACCATTTTGCATCAACACACAACTCAAAACAACCCACAAGCATCACAATACACCATAAATCCCTCAAACCTAGCCAGTAGTAATAATATCGGAGCAGACACAAGTTTGTCTTTCAATGTTTGGAAACTTCTCTCACTCTCATTGGTCCATACGAACTTAACCTTCATTTGAGTCAATTTTGTCTTAGGGGAAGTAATAGAGGAGAACCCATTCACAAACCTTTCAACATAACATGCTAGGCCCAAGAAGATCCTAATAGCCAATGGGGTCAATAGTCTAGGCCAATTTCTAATCATATCAATTTTCTTAGGATACACTTTAATACCATTCCCCAACACCACATGACCCAAGAATACAATCTCTTTAAACAAAAATTCACACTTGTCATATTTGGCAAATGATTTCTCCTCCCTCAGTATTTGCAACACAACCCTCAAATGACCCATATGCTCCTCCTTACTATATTAATAAATCAATATATCATCAATGAAGACCACAACAAAGGAATCAAGGTGGGGTTTGAAGACTCTATTCATTAGGTCCATTAAGATGGTTGGTGCATTATTTAACCTAAAAGACATCACAGCAAACTCATAATGCCCAAATCTAGCTAAAAGTCTATCTTGGGGATATCACACTCCCTGACGCTCACTTGTTGATACCTAGAATGAGATCAATCTTAGAGAAATAGCTATCCCTATGCAATTGGTCAAACAAGTCATCAATCCTTGGAAGAGGATACCTATTCTTGATGGTGACCCTATTGAGTTTTTGGTAGTCAATGCACATTCTAAATAACCCTTCCTTCTTTTTCACAAACAACATCGGAGCAGCTAAAGGTGATTGGATAGGTCTAATAAATTCCTTTTCCAACAAATCATTCAATTGTTCCTTTAACTACTTCAAATCCTCCGGGGCCATATAGTAAGGGGGAATAGTAATAGGTTGAGTGTCAGGGAGGAGGTCTATATCAAAATCTACTTTCTTTTCGAAACACTAAGAAGGTCATTTACAACCAGTACCAATTCTATAGAAGAGACTTTAGACTCCACATCTATACCTTCAGAAGATGATAAAGACACCATTAGAGATCAACTTACAAGCTTTTATGCATGAAATCAATCTACCCTTGACCACTAAACCTTTTCTTTCCCACTCAAGGAAGGGTTCACTAGGGAATTGAAACTTCACCCTATAGATTTGACAATCAATAGAAGCATAGTAGGCATGCAATTAATCCATCCCAAGAATGATATCAAAATCTACTATGTTTAATTCAATAAGATCACAAGGCAGTAATTTATGCAAAATGCAAATAGAACAACTTATATAAATTTTTCTAGCAATAATAGAGGCACCAATAGAAGTAGACACTTCATATGACTCATGCAATAACTTCGTATAGAAATTTTTAGTAACAAAAGGGGTTACAAAGGTAAGACTGGCACCCAAGCCAATCAAAGTGTACACATGAAAGTCAAAGATTTTCATCATACTAGTAACAACATCTTGAATCTCACCAATCCCTTGCCTCCCATGTAGAGCATAAAATCGATTGAGTCTTAGGGCATCACCTTGAGGACCACCTCTACCCAATGGAATCGCATTTGCACCCTGGCTTTTGCCACAATTTCTTAGATAATCCACTCTTTTGTGTCCAAGTTCCCCTCAATCAAAGCATGCATTAGAACCCTTCAAACACAGGCTCCTATGACTCTTTCCATATTTAGGACATACACCAATAGGGTCCACGACACCAATATCTTGAGGCCTAGTGAAGTCATTGGCAATCCCCCTATTAGTAGCATGATGAGACCCTTCGCCTTGATAGAACCAGCCACCCCTTGGGAACTTACCCCAAAATGGTCCCTATTGGTCCCATACCCCCTTCTCTTCCTTAGTTTCTCCTCCTCCATTTGCTTGGTATAGGTCATCAACCAAGACAAGTCCATGCACTAATTAGCATGGCGGTCGGCATTCTTCACTTACCAAGTGGGAGACCCCCATACCAAATTTTTTCATCCTGGATCTAGGATCGGCCACAAAATGAGGAGCATACTTTGAAAGTTAGTTAAACTTGAGGGCATACTTCCTCACACTCATAGCACCTTGTTTAAAGTTCATAAACTCTACCAACTTAGCTTCCCTAAGCTCTAGAGGAAAAAATCAACTAAGGAAAGTGAATTTGAACTCCTCCTAAAGAACCACATTACCAATCCCCTTCTTACCCTTCCATTGATCATACCATATTTGAACTACCCCTTTGAGTTGGTAAGCCGCCAGCTCCACCTTTTCATTAGGCCCAATGCTCATGATACTCAAGATCTTGTAAACCTTATCAATAAACTCTTGTAGATGTTCATCTACCTTTGATCCATAGAATATAAGAGGATTCATCCTCATGAAGTCTCTTACCCTAGCTCTTAGGGTAGTAGCATGAGGAGCTTAGGCCCCTTGGTTTACTTGGTTGGCATGATCTAGCATAGAGAAGAACAATTTTTAGGGGGAAAAACTTACCACAACTCCATAGCATGACTTAGATCATGGAGAAAGGAAACATTTGCTAAAACGTCACATGCTATTATTATGCATTTTGACTATAATTACATAATAATAGGCAATTGGCATAATATAAAAATATGGCATGTATGAAGAATGCATAAGTAAACATGCTTAAGTAGCTCATGCTCATATAGGATATCATATGTATAGAAGAGACCAAGCTATATTTCAAAAGTGCGAACTCCTTAGTAGGTTAGTGATGATGTCGCCCTATCACTTAGGTGGTGAGACACAAACCCCTCACTAGATTGGTGATGATACCGCTCCATCACCCTAGTAGAGAAGTACAAACCCTTCACTAGGTTGATAAGTACACACTCCTATATAGGTTAGTGATGAAGTCGCCCCATCACTAGGTGAAGTATAAACCCTTCACTAGGTTGATGAGTACAAAACCCCATCAAGATTATCCGGGTTCTTAGTCCCCTAGGATTATGCATGGTCTAATTCTATACTTTATATAGAATCTACAATAGACATAAACTTATTTCATAATCATATAGTCAATCATATCATATCTCATGCTTTGGACCTTCAATTCCTCAAGAAACCATAATCGGACATTTTATCAAATACTTAGAGGGTGTCTAGTGTTAGTATAAAACCATGAAATATAGAGATGAAATTATGCAATAAAATCTATTATAAAATAATCAATCAACACCTTGCAACACCCTCAAGAAATATACATCAAAACCCCTCATCAAATCTTAAATTAGCTCCAAGATTTATAGCTCAATACATAGCAAAACAGTCACAACTTTACCTAGCTTTAGCATAGTTCATAGACATGTTCATACTAGTAAACCCAATTGTAAAATCAACTTTAAATCATGCAATTTGAGTAAAAGGAGGCTTGATTATCATGGGTGAAAGGAACCTATGAAATAAACCCACATACCTTAGCTTGTAGATGAACGTGGTGAAGATTGGAGATGGAGACTTGAAGCTTGAAGAAGAACCTTGAAGGAAAACCTTATCTTAGGATGAGGGTTTTGGGACTTGAATTTGGGAGTGAAAATATGGCTAAGTGTATGAGTGAGTATTGGAGAATGTTAAGGATGATATGAGGGTGTAATATGACTAAGTATAGGTAAAAACACGTTTGGGAACACTTAGGTCCAATACCCAAAATCCTTGGAGCAAGATCGAAATCACTAGTAACAAAATACATAGGTCCACATCTAGTCTGCAATGCGGACCTATTATAGAGGCCAAATTAACATATCTTCGCGATAGTTGTGCGTTGCAGTACTGTCGTGGATCGCTTCTGTATAAGAAAAATTATGAAAAATGAAATTGCTAATCACTTTCTCCTAAATCATGGTTAGACCCTTTTACCCTTAACCTTTATCCCCAAACAAGAATATAAAGTCCTATTTTCAATAACGTGCATGGATTTTGAGATATATAAAATTTAAAATTTTGAGCATTTTGAGGCATTTTTTAGGCACTCTTTGGGGTCATTTCATGTAATTTCACTACTTCCTAGTTCATAAATGCTAGAAGAGTTACAGATATCTGTGACAAAGACTCATCATAAGCCTCAATTCGTTGTCTCACCCAAGTGGGTATACCAACCACCACCTCTACTTCCTTGACTTTGCCTTTGTTTTTCTTGATTTCTGGCATACTTATTGTACAAAATAATTTACATGTTAGAAATAATCCACCTATAATACTTTGCACTATGGCATGATCTAAAGAATGAAAGAAAAGTGAAAACTCGCAAATGCCACGTAGCCTCCTGATTGTAAATGTGGTGCACAACACATCCATAAACAAGACTCTACATAGGCATGGGTTTGTAGACTCCCTTGGATGACCTACTCTGATATAACTTTTGTTATGCCCAAGTCCTATTAAGGAGGACTAGCACCCATTGCGAATAAGACTCGGGAGAACTAACCTATACCTATGCACTTCCTATACATATTATAAGGGGTTTTCATATTCCACATGCTTTCAAGAAAGTAGATAGCAATTACAAGCCAAAAGGAAATGCATATGACTAGGTTATTGGAACCATGATGTCTAAAGTACAATAAATGACTGCACTTTTATTTACATTGTCTACAAATCCTCTAGATAAGAAAAAGTATCTGATGAGGGTCAAGACAAGACTCGCCTCATTACTAACTATACAATACAAAAATATAAGCTCTACAGACATAAAGCCCCAATAAAACCTGGAGCTCAGTAATAACAATTGGATATCCTGTACTCCTACTAGGAAGATCTACTAGCTCCTTTACCTACAACATGAAATACAGGTCTATTGTAAGGGATGTCAGTATGAGATAATGTATTGAATATGTAAGATAAGAAGTACTATACATGAAATAAAAAATAAAACGCAATCTTGCACTATTGTAAGGACAAGAGACCACCTTAACTCATATTGTGGAATCATATATTTATGTCCTTCTTATTACTTTACCGTTGTTTCCTATATAATTTTGCTTACAATATGTACTGCAAATTACCAGCTGATCTATGGAAGATGTATATCGGTATCAACCTATTGTAAGCTTCCCTTTCACCCCTGGGATACCTCCCATAATATGGGATCGACCCATGCTAGGTGATTCTTCTACCTGTGGGATACCACCCATCAATAAGCAACTTACTTTATCTTTTATTTACTTTTGAGATAATTCTTTTGGTTGTCATAATATTTGAACTGTAGCACCATTGATATAACATGTGATATTTAAATAACTACACAAGACAATACCACAATGAAAAGAATAGGTTACAGATATAATCAAATGCGTATGAGATGAAACAACTCATAAAATGTACTTAGCAAAAAGAACTCATGTATCTTGGTATCTAAGTATGTATGCAGATTTGAAAATGACTATGTATCGAAGAATAAGAATAGGTTAAAGAGTGGAGACACAATTATTACTTGTGTCAGATTTGGTAAGTGCCTTTATGTGCCAAGGAAGAGTCTAGATTTCATTCCAAGTAATATGAAATTAAGTAGCCTTACATACCTCACAGTGTAACCTCATTATCACCTCGAAGTAACCTATTTTCCCCACAAATATTTATCTATAAGAGAGTGGGTGATAAAACTAGTATTTGTAGCAAATTAGCATGTCTTTGCAGTCCAATCTCATAAAAAAATTACGCATAGGCAGCAAGCATGTAATTATTAACCCAAGAGTATTCTTTCAATCATTCCACCTCTAATCATATTTTCTAATACACATTCTCATTTAAGTATCATGTCCATCTTATTTTTGTATCATAATAGTCTCACAATAGCCTGTAAAGTAAACATATAACAATTATACATAGCATACAAGTGGGCGGCATAACATTACGTCCCTTTACTACATTTCAACGTCAGTAATTCCAAACTTACCTACTTCAACCAAATTGTTCCCACCATATTTACATGTAAGCATAGTACTAAAACAGTACAAAAGTAGTTCTCAAAATAGGTGGAGGATGTGAGGCCATAGTCCTCAATCAATTAGCCTACAATTTCTACTAACAACACATTTAGGATAACATACTAAAACTCAATTATTTATGTTGAACAAAATAGTGCATCAACCTTGATACATCATTACAAAACTAAACCTTGTTAAAAACATAAATCTTACTTTATATCGATCCAACAAAGAAGAAAAAAGTTTCCAAATAAACAAGAAAAGTGTACAACAAACTTTGCAACACATGTTGTCCAAAACTTTCACCACAAGTAACCAGCCTAGTCTCTTGTTTTTCATGAAAAAACCATACTAAATACACAAGTATTTTTACTTACCTATTCCTTCAAGATTGAGGTCCTCTTTAATAACCCTAAAAGATTCTTGTGGCTGCTTTAAAGAGTCAAGAAATAGTAGAGAGAAAGCTTTAAGAAAATCTATTTTTTTCCATTGCTGAGAATGAGTTGAAGGAGCTGCTTGTAAGCCTTTTTAAGGAAATACTTTGGCTGACTTTATTTTCGGTTTTAATCCTTATTTTATCAAGTTAGTAATATACCTATTTTTCCCTTTCACTTAGGCGTTATTGGGTTCAAATTTGATAGGCCTTGGCTGCCCACCTTTCTCTCTTTCCTTCACTTTATTTGAGCCCAAATCACTAAGTGAATTGTGAATGTACTTGGACCCTTCTTATTATTCATCTTGGGATACAATTGTTTTCCATTTACAATGCTAAAACACGGGATAAAATTACACCCTTAAGATGAACTTTATTCATTATCGAACTTTGACAGATTTGGTGTCGAGCCTCATCTTCGTCTACATAGCACATTTAAGCTTAGTACATAGGTGACTCACCTGCTAGCTTCCTAAGCCCTATAGGCACCTCATTTCTTTCACTTCTTTTAAGGCTGCAATCGTCTCATTCTGACTTAAAACTTATATACACCCACTCATATTAAGCATTAGACGTACACATAGACTTCTATGATGAAGTTCAAGAACTTTTAAAAATAGGTGCTGATTTGACCAATCTATATCATGTTCAATTTGAATAAGACTAGTACATGTAAGATGTAGAGTGTTACACACCTTATGAGAATTGAATCTGATTATGTTGTGTCTATTGCTCTTGAGTTAGTCCCGATTGTGAATGAGTTCCCGAAAGTGTTTCTCGTGGATCTTCCTGGAATTCATCCTAATAGGAGATTGAATTTGGGATTGATATTATTCTTGACACCTAACCTATCTCAATTCCACTTTATAGGATGGCCCCCATTGAGTTGAAAGAATTTAAAGAATAATTGAAAGATTTGTTAGAGAATGGCTTCATAAGGACGAGTGTTTCTCCTTGGGCTGCCCCTATCCTATTCTTGCAAAAGAAAGATGGGTCTCTTAGAATGTGTATTCACTATAGGCAACTGAACAAGGTCACTATGAAGAATAAGTATCCTTTCCCAAGGATAGATGATTTGTTTGACCAACCAAAGGGTGCCTCTAGTTTCTCAAAGATAAACCTCAGATCTGGCTACCATCAGTTGAAAGTGAGGGAATATGATATTCCAAAGATAACCTTTAGGACTAGATATGGCCATTTTCAGTTCTTGGTCATGTCCTTTGGGTTGATAAATGCACCTACAACTTTCATGGAGTTAATGAATAGAGTATTCAAACATTATCTCGATATATTTGTGATTGTGTTCATCGACGATATTTTGGTGTATTTGAGAGATGAAGAGGAATATACAAATCACCTCAAAATTGTCCTCCAAACACTTAAGGACCATGAGTTATATGCAAAATACATAAAATGTGAATTTTGGCTTAAGTAAGTGACTTTTCTAGGCGATATTGTCTCTAATGATGATATTCGAGCAGATGCTCAAAAGATTGAAGCGATTAAAAACTGGTACATACCGACCTTTCCAACTACCATAAGAAGTTTCTTGGGATTGGCAGGCTACTATCGCAAATCTGTTGAGTGGGTTTCTTTCTTATTCATACCATTGACTAAGTTGACTCAGAAAAAGGTCAAGTTTCAGTGGTCTAAGGAATGTCAGAAGAGTTTCCATGAGTTGAAGACTAGACTGACTACAGCACCAGTTCTAACCTTGCCTGATGGAACAATGACGTTGTGATCTATTATGATGCTTTGAGAGTTAGATTGGGGTGTATGCTGATGAAGAGAGGGAAAGTGATAACCTATGCTTCAAGACAACTTCAGATCTATGAGAAGAACTATAAAACCCATGATTTGGAGTTGGTAGTGGTGGTATTTACAATTAAAATCTAGCACCACTGCTTGTATTAAGTACATGTGGATGTGTTCGCTGACCACAAGAGCTTGCAGTATATCTTCAGCAAGCAAGAGCTCAACCTGCGATAGAGAAGATGCTGGAGTTGTTCAAGGATTACGACATAAGCATTCTCTACCATCCAGGTAAAGATAACATTGTTGCTGATGATCTTAGCAGGTTGTCAATGGGTAGCACAACCCATAGTGAGGAAGTAAATAAGGAACTAGCTAAGAAAGTGCATCGATTGGCTTGGGGAGTTCAACTTGAGAAGAATGATGAAGTTGAAGTTAATATTTAGAATGGGTCTACTTCATTTTAGTTGTACAGGTGAATGAAAAGTAAGATCGAGGTCTTGTCATAATCCAATTGAAGGACGTTGTCCACCGATAGAAAGTGATAGTCTTCTCCAAAGGGGAAGATGGAGTGTTGAGATACCAGAGTAGATTGTGCATCCCATACATTGATGTTATTCGAGATAAATTTGTGTTTGAATCTCATAGCTCTATATATTCCATTCATCCTTCCCCTACCAAGTTGTACCACGATTTGAGATAAGCCTATTGGTGGAGTGGACTGAAGAGGGATAATGCTGATTTATCTCAAAATGCATGAATTCTCAGCAAGTGAAAGTTGAGCATCAAAGGCCATGTGGATTAGCTCAGAAAAGCTCAGAACTTTGAGATTCTAGAATAGAAATGGGAGATGATCAATATGGACTTCATTACTGGTCTACCAAAGTCTTAAAAGCAACATGATTCGATTGGGTGATTGTGGATAGATGACCAAGTTGACTCATGTCTTAGCAGTTAAGACAACTAACACCACAGAGAGGTATTCCATGTTGTACATCCAATAGATTGTGAGGTTACATGGAGTTCCCTTGTCAACAATCTCGGACAAAGGAGCCTAATTCACCTCCTACATTTAGAGATCGTTTGTCATGCCCAAAACCCCGTTAAGGCAGACTGGCTATCATTATCGATAAGGCTCGGGAGAACCAAATTGTATCCATGCACTTTTTATACATGTTATACGGGATTTTTACATTTAACATGCTTTCAAGAAAGTAAACAATAATAACAAGCCAAAAGAAAATGCATATGACTAGGCCTTTACGGCCACGCTGTCTAAAGTATGATACAAAATCACACTTTAATTTACATAGTCTACAAAGCCTCTAGATAAGAACAAGTATCTGATAAGTGTCGGGATAGGCTCTGCTTTGACTAACTATACAATATAAAAATATAGGCTCTAGACACACACACAAAAATCTCCCAAGCAACCTGGAGCTCAGTAATAACAACTGGATATCTTGTACTCCTACTGAGGAGAGCTACTAGTTCCTATACCTGTAGCATAAAATGCATGTCCCCCGTAAGGGACATCAATATAAGATAATGTACTGAATATGTAAGGCAGGAAATACTGTATATGAAGCAATAACTCAAATTAAATTATGCACTAATGTAAGGATAAAATACCCCCTTTAGTTATACTATAGAATCATGTACTTTATTTTCTTTTTATTACTTTACCTTTACTATATAATTTGTGCACAACATGTAATACAAATGACTAGCTATTCAGTGTTAAATCTATATTGAGATCATCCCTCTAGGGCTTCCCCCCGTAATGGGATCGACCCTAGCTAGGTGATCCTTCCACCATTCGGGTTACCACCCATGAATAAGCAATATACTTTGTCTTTTATTTACCTTTGAGATGATTCATTTGGTGGTCCTAATATTTGAGCTGTAGGACTGTAGATGTAGCATGTTACATGTAAATAATCCTACATGACAATACGATAATGAAAAGAGTACATTACATAAATAAAGAAATATGTATGAAATAAAACAACTCGTGAACTTTATTTAGCAACACGAACTCATGTAACTTGGTATCCACGTATGTATGCAAATTTGAAGGTAACTATGTATGGGATCATATGAACATGTGAAAGATTGGAGACACAGTTAATAGTGGTGTCAGAGTTGGTAAGTACCTTTATGTACCAAGGAGGAATCTAGATTTCATGCCATGTAATACGAAATCGAGTATCCTTACAAACCTCAATATATGACCTTATTATTAACTCAGACTAACCACTTTTTCCCTCAAAAATTTATGTGCAATAGAGTATGCAACAACACTAGTATTAGAAGTTAAGAAACACTTCTTGGCAATCCAATCTTATAAAAAAGTAACATTCTAGCAGCAAGCTTGTATTTAGCGACCCAAGGGCATTCTTTCAACCTTTACATTTATAATTGTATTTTCTACTAACCATTCATATGTACATGTAATATACAACTTTTTTAAGACACTTAAGAATCTTACAATAGCTCAAAAGGTACAAGACAGAACAATCTTAAACAATACACAAATAGGCAGTATCACATTACGTATTCTCGCTACATTTTGACATCAATATTCCCGAACTTGTTTCAACTTTAAACAGACTGTATCTAAGATTATATAAACATAAAACTAGTTATACATTAGTACACAAATAGTTCCAAATTAGGTGGAGGTCATGGAACAACAATTCCCAACTACCAGCCCACAAGTTTGTACTAAGAACATAATTACGATATCATATGAGAACTCATATTTATGGATTGTAAAGGTGGTGCAACATCCTTTCTACATCATTACAGAACCAACAATCACTAAGACCAATAAGCTCCCTTCATAATCAATCCAACCAAGGAGATAAAAGCTCTCAAATAAATAAGAAAAGTGTACAACAATCTTGGAACACATGTTGTCCAAAATTTCAACATAAATAATACCAGCCTAGTTCTCTTTATTTTTCACGAAAAATCATAATAAATACACAACTATAACTACTTACTTTTAACTTCAAGGTTGAGGGCCTCCATAAAAACCCTAAAAGCTTCTTATGGCTGCTTTATGAAGCTGAGAAAGAATAACAAATAACCCTTGTAAAAGCTGAAGTTTTCCAAGTCTAAGAATGATATAAATGTGCTCCTTGTAACCCTTTTTAAAGGATTTATTTGGCTGAATTTCTTTTATATTTTTGGCCTTATTTTATCCAGTTAGTAATTTACCATTTTCCTCAATTACTTGGGCCTTATTAGGTTGCAAACTGATGGGCCTTGGCTGCCTATTTTTCCCCTTTCTGCTTACCTAGTTTGGGCCCAAATCATTAAGTTATGATGTATTTGGTCCCTTTTCCTATTATTCTTGGACTATAAATATTGTTCATTTACGATGCTAAAATGTGGGCTAAATTCACACTCTTAACACAAACTTTATTCATTATTGGACTTGGATAAAGTCGATGTCGAGCTTCATCTCTGTCTAGCTAGCAAGTTTAAGATAAGCAAGTAAGTGACTCATCCGCAAGCTTCCTAAGTCCTTCAAGCACCTTAATTCTCTCACTTCTTTTAAGGCCACTACCTCCCTAATTTGGTTTAAAACTTATATACAATCACTCATCCTAAATGTTATACAAACATATAGTCCTCTAATCTGAAACTCAATCACTTTTAGAAATGATCACCAAATTTGCCAAGCCACGTTATATTCTATTTTCATAGAGCTGGTACATGTAAGGTGAGGGGCTGATACATCTTCCCCCCCTTAGGAACATTCATCCTCGAATGTTAGCATAATTAGATATCTTAACCAAGTTTAAACCTTTACTTAAACAAACTTTTGATATCATAACAAGTACTCAAACACACATACCTATTAAGGCCCCAAGTCTGCATGTTAGATTTCCTCTTTAGCTTCAAATAAGTAAGTGTATTTTGATTTCATCGCTTCTTCAGCCTTCCATGTTATCTTTTCTGCTTGTTGGTTCCTCCAAAGTACTTTTACTGAAGCTATATCTTTATTCCTTAGCTTTTTAACTTGACAATCTAGAATAGCAATAGGTATCTCTTCATAGGTGAGATCTTCTGTAACTGCACATCTTCGATAGGAGTGATACGAGATGGGTCACTTATGTACTTTCAAATCTTTGAGACTGTAAAACTGGATGAACCATTGAAAGCTCTTGGGTATCTCCAATTCATATGCAACTTGCCTAAACTTCTTAATAATTTTATATGGTCCTATGTAACGTGGGCTCAGTTTTCCTTTCTTACCTAATCTCATAACCCTTTTCATTGGGTATACCTTTAAGATTACTCAATCCCCTACTAAAAATTCTAGTCCTCTCATTCTAGCATTTGCATATAATTTGTGATGACTTTGGGTTTTTTCTAGGCACTACTATATTACCCTAGTTTTCTCCATGGCTTATCGTACTAGATCTGGCCCAAGCAAGGTGGTTTCACCCACTTCAAACCATCTAATTAGCAACCAACATTTCATTCCATAAAAAGCTTCATAAGTTGTCATCATGATACACGAGTGGTAGCTATTATTATAGGCAAATTCAATAAGTGGCAAATGATCAACCCAATTACCTTGAAAGTCCAATGCACAAGCTTGCAACATTATCTTCAAGTTTATGAATAGTACATTCTGCTTGACAAACTATCTGAGGGTGGAAAGTTGTACTCAAATTCACTTTTGTCCCTAAACCCCTTTGGAAGGATTTTCAAAACTTTATAGTAAACTGAGCTCCTCGATAATATATAATGGAGACTGGGAGTCCATGTAGCTTGACTATCTCTCTGAGGTATAACTTGGCATA
>JAOTQJ010196353.1:0-59730 GCA_025642045.1 Solanum sejunctum
ACAAATAATCACTATTTCACATATAATAACCCTCTATCATTAGTCCACAAGTCGACTATCACCATAGGATAACTACCTAATTCAAAATATTTCAATTAAAGCCTACATAAATCATTCTCAATACCTCACACAAGAAGTACAAGATTCTTATACTTAATGAAGGTTAAGAAATCCATTTGCCTTATATAAAGTCTCGAATCACATTAATTATGAAGCTATTCCCTTTGTATGACACTCCGTTTCACCAAGATCTATTCAAATATAGCATCATAATTTTATAATAAATCTAACGACACTAAAATCATTTAATTCAGATGAAAAGGGTAAGATGGTACAAAAATTTCATTGCCAAAAAATACAATTGGAATCTGAAAATTTATACTTGAAAATATTCCCCAAGTGATAAGGAATTCAACAGCGAAAACCATTTAAAAAATGGAGTTAATATGGAAGAGATCGCATGTTAAAGTTTTTAAAATACATTAAAAATACTGCAACAAGATTTGCAGATTTACCTCAAACAAAGCAACAAAGTCAATTTCTGAAGTTCCCAGTGTGTTCTACTCTAAAAAATATACAATTTAGCCTCTTAAATCACTCAAATTCGATCAAAATTGAGAGAGAAATCGTTGGTTAAAGTTTGGGGAAAGTTTACGATCTTCTCTTCTCTTTTTTGAAGAAAATCCCCAATTTTCGCAATTCTTTTAAAGTGAAAGAACTTGGAAGGACATTGATTAAAATAATTATCTTTGATTCTTGAAATCTTGACTTAAAACTCTTTAGAATTCTTGATAAAGAACCATAATTCTTGAAGAAGAAGAAGAAGAGTTTAGAAATCCTTTCTTGGGATTCTTGAATTTATTTTCTTGAAACCCTAGGTTATGATTTAAAATCCTATTAGAACTTCATGAATAGATGAAGAAATTAGAGTTCTGTAGACTGAAATTTATGAAGAATAATTTACCTTGAGGATGATGTTGAAAGCAAATCCTAACTTCATGGCTTTCTTGATTATTCTTGAGTGTTTATGTTTAGGAGAGAAGGGAGAGAACTTTTGATTATAAAAATTGATGTTTTATATATGTTGGGGGACCATAAATAGATAACCAAGGGTTTTAGGATACAAATACCCTCAAATTATAAAGAAAAACATCATTAACTCATCCAATAAGGGTCCACGACGCACTCCGAATGCGAACTTTCGGACAGCTCTGCATCTCTCCACTAAAATGGTCATAACTTTCTTATTTGAACTCCAGTTAACGCAAAATTAGATGCATCAGAAAGCTAATTTGAATATCTTCAATTTGACATATTATGGGTCATATAAATTATTATACTTTAGGAGTTATGGACATTGGAATTTGACCCTTCTATCGACTCATACAAAAACTTAGTTGCTAGAAATTCTTTGAACTTGGCTTGATGTAAAAGATCCCTTATGACTCTAAATCACACTTAATATACTTTAAATACTTAGGGATTGATACTAACACGTATATATAACTTAAAAGTCATTGGTTCACCTAAATCGTTATAAAATCTTACATTACAAGTACGATATCATATCGGCTTCAATTCTATTCCCATACAAAAAAAATTGACTTTAACATCTATGCTCAGTTAAGAATCCTCAATTAAAATCCTATATCATATGAAGGATGACTCGGTCTTATCTTAAAACAAATTGGGATATTACAGTTCTAAAGCTAATCTTTTATATTTTCTTATAGATATTACTCGAAGTAGAGGTAAAGGTCGAGTTAGCACAAGTCCTACAGGCAAATCCTTAGGCAGAGGCAATTTTGCTAATCATGGAATTATGCCTGCAGTTCCCATTCTAACCATTAATTCTCAACAAGTTGTCACGAGTTCCTTAGGTGGTGAATGTCACGTTAACCAAGTTCAACCATCAGGTCTAAATAGTACAACATTAGTGGTACCCATTCAACCATCAGGCCCAAATAGTAGTCCACCAGTGGTACCAATTCAAGCATTAGGTCAAGATAGTACCTCACCTATTCAATTGGAACAACCTCCGACTACCCCTAAACATAGAAACAGAATAGGTGGGGTACATATCTCAAAGCAACACAATTGGTGATCAAGTTGAATGTAGCAGTACCAATGGACATCAAATACTTGTGACTATTTCTCCTACAGGGTTAGTCTGTCATTGCACTTTTCTATTAATATCGATATTCATATATGATATGTTTTTTGAGTTTAGACTAGAACCTTCTAGAAATTGTTCTGAGTATATATATAATCCATTCAAGCATGAACTTGATCCTAAAGGAATCTATTGGAAAACCATCTCAGAAGAGATGAAAATATTTTATTTTAGAGAATTTAAGGTATATTCCTTAATAATTGAATTTACCGTCTATATTGATATTCATACACTGGACTAATGTTATTACTTTTTAAAATCATTTCAGAAGGCATTTTACTAGAAAATAAAAGAAAATGAGGTGCAGATGAATTATATCCTAGAGAAGGTATTGAATAGTTGGAAGACACTTTGGACAGATCAGAAAAATATTGAAAAGTCTTAAATAAATGCAAAAGTTCATTGAAGTCATGAGAATAAAAGTGCCATAGGAACTCACACAGGTGGCTCTATTGCTGTTGGAGAGCATCGCAAGAGACTTGTAAGTATATTTCATATAAATAATATTATTATTATTTTTTATTTGATAGCTTAGAGTTTAAAAAGTTATGATTACTATTATGGAATGAGCTTGTCCAACTATAGCTTAGAATTTATTTCTTAAATTTAAGATTTGTCTAGACTAATCAGAATGTGAAAAGCTCATTTTTGTTTAAATTTCTGAAGTTGTAAGCTATGAATTGTTCAGATGATGATCTGTTGAATTTTCACTATTTAGCTAAGTTCTCATTGGTACCTCTACTAATAATTTCTTTTTTCCACCCTCTAACCTAATAGTAGTTGCTGCCAAATTATCTTTAAGATTATGATATCTTACTCATTTTCTTTATGAAGTTTTCTTGCTTGTATGTCTTATTGGGTGTAGTCTAGAATGGTAATCAAACAAGGAGATGTGAAAGTAGGATGTTTTGGCAGTTGCATAGTTTCAACAACTGCATTAAGACTCCTTGTATTTTATGTGGGAGTCGGAGCCCATATAATTTATGGACATATATTTTGGTGTAGTACTTAGGATGTTGGAAATTTACACAGTATGTTATGAATCAGATTGTCCTTTTGACTGTGAGGCCTAAAACTCATGCTTGATTATTTTCTTTTCTTAAAATCAAGATAAGTAAATTCTCTATAAAAGGTCAAGATTAATCATTTCCTAGTTGTTAAAACTTATAGATGGCTGAGCTGGGGGTGAAACACCTTTAGTTAAATTGGTGTTGCTCCCTCCTTCTTTAATCATGCTATGTTTCCTAATAGCTTCTAAGGAAGGAGTTGCTGACTTCTCCAACCATCATTTCACCTAGTAGTTCAATGGTAGAGTTCCTTTCTGTGGTATAATATCTATATTTCTCAAAGCTTGTTTATGTGTTCTTAACACAATGAATTTTCTTCTGATATGAGAACTTCTGATATAAAATAGCTTTACAAAAAATCTATATTTTTATACTTTCGTAGAATTGCTTTCAGGGTTGTTTCCATTGTTATATGTTTTGAATTGAGGAATGATTTTTCTATAGGCAGTTGAAAAGTGTCGAGATCCAACACCATACAAGATGCATTTACACGTCCATACACATGCTCATGATGAAAAATCTTTTGTTGGTAGTCGATCACGAATCGTTCATGTAAGTCATTATTTTCTATAAAGATTTCATTTTTGTTCATCTCACTCTCTTTTTATAAAATATTTCACATTGAATTGTTGTTATTATTATGCTCATCATGCTCCATTATAAAGGTGACCTTATGAATTGATTCCTCATTTGAATGTGCCCTGTTATGTTATACAAGTTCCTTACAATTGACTGCTTGGTTGGAAACTGCAAAAAAGTTTACAATTCTATAATTTTGTCCACAACTTTCTATGCTGAAGCATCAATTGACAAATTTGAAGTAGGATTTTGTTCTGTTCCTAGACACCACATTTGTAGTGATATATGAATGTAATCAAATTTAATTATTTGTAGAAGAGGTTGCTTGGTATTTGTTGTAATCAAATTTGATTCTTTGTAAAAGAGTTTGTTTGATGTTTATCAAATTTGATTCTTTGTACAAAATGTTGTTTGATAAGCAATAAAGACCATCAATTTCATGTTCTTTAGCTCTCTCTACCATGTGCATCGTTTAGTAACAAACCTTATGTCAACAAATCCTCCCTGCTATGTGCCATATTTGTCCCAACAGTGTTCTGGAGAGAATATCAAACTATGAACTTCTCTTCGGTTGTTAAATGAAAAATATTTCTTGTTTATACTAGTTAACATGTAAAAGGTCATGATTATGCTCTCTAAAGAGTAGGAGACCATCAGGAAGTGTTAGTTACTAGAAAAAGAGGACAAAAAATACTTATAGGGATCTAATAATTTTACAAAGTGGGCTAAATCCTCTAGTCACATTTTTAACACCAAAAGTAGGTAGATATTGTATAACTGTGAAGTAAATTAGTAGTGCATGAAAAAAATGCTTGACTAATTGATGGGTATCCTGGAGATATGTACTTTCTAAAAAAATTTAATTAATTGTTGATTTGCTAAAATAGAAGAGCATAAAAGGCTATTGACAAATAATGTAATTGTAACTATTTCAGGTTGGATGTTAACTTGTATTTCACTAATTATTTTATTTTCAAGAAAAATACGAGGAAATATGAAAAAAGCAAACACATACTCAGTCTAATATTGATCAGTATCAAACATATTATCAAGCTGCGGGAGGAGAACAAAAACAGAGAATATATGGTGTTGGACCTCAAGCAAAATGTTACTATGGATCAAAATTTGTGAACACTTTTTCATTTGATACGTCACCTTGAACAGTACCTTCAAATGCTCAATCAACAGTCATAGAGAATATGAATGAGTTAGTAGCTTAATTAGTTCATGCATTGACAAAACATATGCTTTCTGCATTAACATAAAAGATGCTCCCTGGATTGGTTGAGCTGGTGAGTGAAGTAATTTCTTCAACCTCACATCAACCAAGTACTTTTACTAACCAACCATTAAATGTTCCATCAACACTTCCTGCGGCTCCTACAACTGCCAATATCGATGAGGTTCATGCATTGAATTTTGACAGTGACCATAACTCTCCAACCTCACATTAGTTTATAGTATTTGGTTTAGACTTTATTGTTATGTTTTTGGATATTTTGCACCTAAATATACACTTACATATGCTATCTATTTTGAAGCTTGATAAATTATTAATTTATATGAATATTAGTTATTTTCAATGAAGTGTATTTTGTAATTTTAGCCATTGTCCTCTCTTTTGATTATGATTGAACAGGGGTATTTTTGGACAAATGACTAAAAAAATTGGCGAGGATATTTTTTGTAGCTAAAATAAATATGAAAATCAAATTTCACGACCAGTTTGCTACAAATTATTTTCCTCGCTAAAAGCAATACCTTAAGAGCAAAAAAAATTATCGATGGAATAGCGACTAATAGTTCATCGCTAATAAGAAAAAACGACAAAATTAGTACTAACTTATAGTGACAAAATTTTTATATTAATGATGATTATTTTTTTGCTAAGAATGGCAACAAATATATTGCATCGCTATTTTGTCGCTATTATTGTGATGGATATAAATAGTTCGTTTCTAAGAGGTAAGCTACAAGCATTTTAGCAATAGACTGCTATGCATTGCAATTTCATCACTAAATCAACTTAGCTATGGAAATAGGCTCTTCAACGATGGAATACATTCGTCGCGAAACCTAGTTCTTTTTGCAGTGGTTGTAGCATATTTTGGCTATGAATCTAAGACCTATTGTGAGAATTGATGAAGGATTTTAATGTATATTGCTTAACGGTATTATCAAGTAACTATTGATAATTTTACATTGAACTTTTTAGCATGATAACACTCTTGAATTGCATGGTTTTACAGTAGCACTACACACCTATCAAGAGTTTGATAAAATATTCGGCTAATGTATTTTGGAGGAATTGAAGGTCTAATGCATATCTTATGAATTGAATGACTTTATGATGTTGAAAGGAACGTATGTATATGATATTCTCCTATATAGTGTTGGAATGTGATCATGCCTTGCTCGGGGAGTTAAGAGTCTGGGTAACAATGTCAAGGGGTTTGTACGTTGATACAAACCAAGGGGTTGTACCTTGGTAAATGGGTTAAGAGTTTAGTACCTTAATCACCAAGGGTGGTAGGGTGTGAGTACCCACCAACCAATCAAGGGCTTTGGACCTTGGTAACAGGGTTGAAGGGTTTGTTCCTCAATCACCAAGGGTGGTAGGGTGTGACGATCTACCAACCAACCAAAGAGGTTTGTACCTTAGTAGCCGATAGGTTTCATAATGTTGGTCTCTTCTTAAACCTTGTATTATATTCTATGTAAGCATGTTTTACTTAAGCATTGATCATACATCCCATATTGCTAATATGTTATATGTTGCCTACTATTATGCTTTTTTGTTATGATGCTTATCTTTTGTTGTATTACATCCTACATACTTAGTACATTCAAACTTACTAATGTATATTCTATACCTACATGATGTTACCATGTAGGAACCAGAGCCCTACTTGATCCTCCTCCTCCATATGGCTAGTACAACTTCTCTCAAACTCTTTGGTGAGTCCTCCATGTCGGGGACGGTGTTTATGATCTTATACTATGTTCTAAGACTATCACTCTTTTATGTATATATTAACTATGAGGGTGAGCCCGGTAGCTTGTCTTGGCCCCCGCTAAGTATTTAAGTTTTTGAGATGTTGTTGGATATGCTATGTATAATACTATGAGCTTTGACTCTCTCTTGACTTTTGAAGTTTATGATATGAAAGTAATCCCTTAGCCCTGCTTAACCCCATTTACTATTTGTTGTTGTACTCTATTGCTTCTATGACCAAGGATGTTTAATGATATTTTAAGAGGCTTGCTTGGGGTCCCTTCTGGTTCCTCATGCGCCGTGTCACGTCTAGGCACTAGGCATGAGTCGTGATATGGAAGAAAGGGGGAAGTTACTTGCCAAGGTGAACCTCCTAATGCCTAAGTGGATATATTAAGCCTTATGGGAACCAGGTACTCGCCTCAAGCCCAGACATGGGTACTAGCCTCAAGCCCTCCTATTTAGCGTACTTGACTCTTAAAGATTTGGGGACTTGCCTCTTATTCCTTCACTTAGGTGGCACATAGTTCTAGGACTTTGGTACTTCCCTCTAGTCTACTCGGTTCTAAGCCTAATCCCATAGAATATATAAGATAATCATAGTTTAATGACTTGCAATAAACATTGAGACATGGCACGAGTAACTCTTAACATCATTGACCTCAAATGTGAGCCTAACTTGAAACATAAGAATGGCTCATCATCAACATTACCCTTTCATTAATATAAACATCAAAGGCTCACAAGAGGCATAATATTTGAGAAAAGGGGCATAATTCAGCCCTACAACATCATCAACATTTATATGACTTAAATACATCTTTAGAAAGCCCAAAATCATCACGAAGTCTTGTGAATCATAAATAAACCAATACATCATCAAAACTTTAAGAATCCTTGACAAGGCATTTTATCAAACACTTGGCGGGTGTATAATGATTTTCTAAAATCATGCAATTCAAGAGTGAAAACATATAAAAAAAACCCAATGTAAATCCACCCACCAATACTTGGTAACATCCTCTAACAAAATACACCAAAAGCCCCCATCAAATCTCACAATAGATCTTAGATTTATAACTCAAAACATGCATAGTTGAACAACATTTTATAAAACCCCGATGCAGTTTAGAGTCATCATTCATAATAAGTAATACCCATAAGTAACTCAACATGAAAATATGCATTTTATCTGAAAAGGAAGGTTGGACACCATGAATAAAATGACCTAATGGTTGAAACTCACATACCACAACTTTCGAGAATTTCTTAATGAAGATGGAGATGAGAACTTGAAGCTTGAGTGATTTACTTAAGATCCATAATGAGATTTGGCACTTGAATTTTCAGTAAAGTATTTGTCTAAGTGTTTGAGACAGTATTTGAGGAATGCCTTATATGATATGAATGTGGCATATAGCTAAGTATAAGTATTTTCACATATGGGAAGATTCAGGACCAAGACCAAAAAGCCTTGGACCGAACTAATAAAATTAGCAAATTTTAACACTGAGGCGCACCCCTAGCGCATCGTGCCTGGGGAGCGAGATCCTCTCTTGAAATCACCGCTTTGGATTTTTGAATTTTGATACAGTTGCTCTAAAAATCTTGGTTAGACTCATCTCCCTCTTAATTTTCCCTATGAATAAGAATATGAAGTTAAATTTTCAATATCACATACGGATTTTGAGATATATGGAATTTACGATTATGGGTATTTTTGAGGCATATTTCCAGGCGCTTTTTGGTGTCATTTCAATATCTCTCCCTTGAAAATATTCATCCCTAAATGTCAAAGAAACATATATAAGAGACATAAGCAAGATGATATCAGCCACACAAGAATGCAACAATACATTTAGAACACCATTTTCAGAAACTCAACATAAGTGTCAAAATCATTATGAGCTTGTCAACATAAATATGAATGCATGCAAATGACATAGGGGCTGAAACATAAGTTTTGGAACCATAAAGAAAAGGACTTGGAATGTCATCATAAGGTTGAATAAAATGAAAGAGGTACGGGTATTACTTCTCCATGCCCGCTCTGGCTCCCCAAGAGAGGCTTTTGACTGGACAATTCTTCCAATGGGCCATAACGAACACTACATCCTTATTAATCAACTTCTCCACCTATCAATCCAATGCCTCCACTAGAATCTTCTCCTAAGGCAATTTATCCTCAACAATATGTACAACCTCAAAGAGTTCTATAGCAACCTAGAAGTATAAAGAACCGGATGAACCATATCCATATCCATAGGCGATTCACATTCGCATACAACCTTACAAAACTTCCTCAACACTCTATAAGAACCTACAAACCATAAACCCAATTCCCTTTCTTACCAAACCGGACCACACCCCACATGGGTGGGACTCCCGAGTGAACTCAATCTTTAACATAAACACATATCGACTACCTAAGTATCTAATGACACGATCTCCCCGTTGGGAGAAAACCCCCACTTTATCATCTCTCACCATGGTCTTCAACTCTATCATGGCAGGGTCATATTCTTACTTTACTTTTACCTCATCAACTAAGAAATATCTAGAACTATTAGCCACCACTACAACCCCATAGCCAACCTCTTCCAACCTAACTGCCAATCTAGCCAACCGATGGACCTCTGTAGTTACCTCAAAGATTCCCACTTCTCGTAATTAGCAAGCAACCTCACCTCCTTCGAAATTCACAATATCACCCTTATGATCTATAAGGTCTCCCTCACCTCCGAAAACAACCAACATATTATCACCAAGGGACACTATAAACATAACAAGGTAGGGATTAAGGACCCTATACATGAGACCTATAGACATAGTTGGTGCATAAATCAAACCAAATGACACTACCTCAAATTCAAAATATATCGAAAAGAACATCAAGAACCCAGAAAAACTCAATAGAGATAGCTTATGTTCAATACCCCTAACTCTTACAAGATGATAAATGCAACCCTTAGAGATAAATTAAACCTTAAATTAGGAAATGAACTTGCTCTTCACTACTACTTTACAATTGCCCACTCAAGGATAGGTTCATTAGAGTGTTGAAATCTAACTCTATGGGTCCTACAATAAATGGAGACAAAATATACATGCAATTATTCCACCCCAAGACCTCTAACCCATCAAGTCAAGTTCAACCAAGATCACAAGACAAGACTCTATCTAATAAAGGCATGGGGCAAACCTTATAGACCTTTCTAGCAACAATAGATTCACAAAAATCGTAGACGCTACGGTTCACATAACAATTTGGGACAATAAAAAGCCCATTAGCAACAAAAAAAATAATGCAAAGAATAGTAGAACCCGAATCTATGAAAATCAAATCTTTCAACTTACCTGTGAAGTATCATGCCAAGCCTAGTGACCGCTAGAGGGGTATGGTTGAGAAGGTCAACCACCATTATTATGATCTTTAGGGAACCACAGACAATGCCTCATCTTATGATCCTTTCCACTATATCCAAAATACGCTCCCAAACTGGCTAAGCAGTCTCGCGGGTGGTATCATTCCATACTTGTCCCATGTAAGGGAAGCTTGCCTACCAACTCCCTCACCTTGATACTTGGCCCTAGCCAACTCATCCTTGGAAACCCTCTTGTTTGGAGCATCATCAGGTTCTTGACCTTGGAAGCTTCTATCAAATTGATCCCTCTTAGACCTCTCACTTTTCCTCTTTCTAAGATTATCTCCCTCAAGTTATTCTCCATAAGTCATGAGGTGGGACAAAACTATATCATTTATCAACATAGTGGCATGACACTCCTTATTCACTAAATCATATACAAGGTCATTCATTCTAGACCTCGAATCGACAACCAATTGTGGAGCATACTTGGAGAGTTGGTCAAACTTGAGGGTATACTCCATAATATTCATGGACCGTTACTTTAAGGTCATAAACTATATCATTTTGGCCTCCCTAAGCTCAAGAGTAAAGAATAAGTTGAGAAAGGCCGCCTTAAACTCCTCCCAAATAATAGCATCATGATTTCCCCTTTCTACCTTCCATTGTAGAAACCAAATTTGAGCCACCCCATTTAGTTGGTAGGCTGCAAACTCTGCCTTTTCTTACAAATTTTCAACTATGATAGACAACACCTTGTATAACTCATCGATGAACTCTTGGGGATCTTAATCCACCTTAGATCCATAGAACTCTGGTGGGTTTATTCTTGTAAATTCCCTCACCCCAGAGGCTGAAGTAGGAGCATGAGGGGATTGGGCCCCTTAGTTGATTTGATTATTCATGGCATGGGCCAACAAGGTTATAGCATTCGAAAACCCAATCTGGATAGCCCCTCTACCTTGAGAAGCTTGAGGAGCGGGGTAGGCTGGTTATCCTTTGGGTGAAGGAGCACTTCTTCCTCTTAGGATAAGCATGATCTAGCATAGAAAAGAAGAATCATTAGAGGGACAAACTTACCTTGACTCCTATCGCATAACATAGAGTAAGAAGAAGGAAAACACTTCCTACAATGCCTCGAAGCCTCTCGCTCATAGTTGTGGTGCACTTCACAACCATGAATAAGGCTTTAATTGACTCATGTGTTGGATATCGAGGACAATAAGAACCTAGTGCTCTGATACCAAGTTTGTTAGGACACAAACTAGGGCCTAGACATGACACGGCTAATAGGAACCCAAAATAACCCCAAATATGCCTCTTAGCATATCATACACACATCCTCGATTGCTGAAACAAGAATAAACAACAAGAGAAAACATAAACAAGGGATATTAGAACTAAGGGAATAAGAGATACTTAAATAACATAGATGAGTAAATGCTCAAGCATAATACATAACTTGTCCAACAACACCTCCAGACATAGAACTTAGCGAGGGTCCAAGAAAAGCTACCAAGCATGACTTTATAGTCAAAAGCACATGACATAAGAAGAGTCAATACATAAAATAAATCAAGATAAGTATGTCCTCGGAGTTGAGGACTCACCACCTTGCTTGACCATTTATTACTAGCCACGTGCAGGAGGATGATGATCAAGTGGAGCTCTGGTTACTACATGGTAACATCATGTAGGTATAGGGTATGCATTAGTACTTTTGAATGTACTAAGTGTGTAGGATGCAATGCAATAATAAATGGGAAACATAGTCAAAATGCCTAATGATAATCAATAGATAACATAATAACAATATGGCATGTATGATCAATGCTTAAGTAAATTATGCTTTGCAAATCATTCATCTAACATAGAACATAGTATATAAGTGTGGGAAGAGACCTTAGCCAACCTAAAATAAGACAAAAGTGAGCTACTACTTGGAATCCCAATGTCCACCCTACACCGAAAGAAAGGGGGAAGTTACTTGCCTATGTGAAATTCCTAATGCCTATGTGGATCCACTAAGCCTTATGAAAATTGGGTACTCGCCTCTAGTTCCTAGAATTGGGTACTAGCCTCAAGTCCGGACTTGGATACTTGCCTCAAGCACTAATATTTAGGGTACTCTCCTATAAGATATTTGGGGGCTCACCTCTAATCTCTTCACCTATGGTGACATGTAGTTCTAGAACTTAGGTACTCGCCTCTAGCCACTCGATTCTAAGTCTAATCATACTTTAATAACTTCTAATAAACATAGACAAATAGCACAAGTAGCTCTTAACATCATTGACCTCAAATGGTGAGCCTAACTTCAAATATAAGAATGGGTCACAAAAGGTCACAAAAGGCATAATCTTTGAGGAAAAAAGCTTAATTTGGCCCTACAATATCATCAATATTTTCATGACTTAAACACATCTTTAAAAAGCCTAAAATCATCATGAATTCCCTTGAATCATAAATCAACCAATAAATCATCAAAATTTTAGGAATCCTTAAAAAGGTGTTTTATCAAAACTTGGTGGATTATAATGCTAGTATACATCATACAATTCAAGAGTGAAAAACATATAAGAAAAACCAATGTAATTTGACTTACCAACACTTGGTAACATCCTCTAACAAGATACACAAAACCCCTCATCAAATCTCACAATAGATCTAAAATTTATAACTCAAAACATGCATAGTTGAACAATATTTCATAAAACTCCAATGTAGTTTATAGTCATTATCCATAATAAGTAATACCCATAAGTAAATCAACTTGAAAGCATGTATTTTATATGAAAAGGAAGGTTGGGCACCATAGGTGAAAGGATCTCATAGTTGAAACCCACATACCTCAACTTTGGAGAATTCCTTGATGAAGATAGGGATGAGAACATGAAGCTTGAGTGATTTCGTTAAGATCCAAAATGAGATTTGGCACTTTATGTTTGATAAAAATATTTATCTAAGTGTTTGATAGAGTATTGGGGAATGTATGATATGAAAGTGAAAGATGTCTAAAGTATAGGTATTTTCACTTATCGGAAGACTTAGGCCCAGGAACCAAAATTCTTGGCCTGAACTAATAAAATTTGTCAATTTTCATACTGAGGCACGCCCCTAGCGTGTCGCGGCTGGAGGGCGAAATCCTCTTAGGAAATTACCACTTTAGATTTTTGAATTGTGATATGGTTGCTCTAAAATTGGGGTTAGACACATTTCCCACTCAATTTTGACTGATGAACAAGAATATAAAGTGAGATTTTTGATATCACGCATGGATGTTGAGATATATTAAAATTATGATTATGAGCCTTTCGAGGCATATATTCAGGCACTTTTTGGAGTCATTTCATCTATGACTCCTACCCAGTCTTTTCCATTGAATATTCAGAAAAATAAGTCACTGAAACTTCCCATGAGGGGTAATTATGATTCACAGACTCATCTATGAGTTGTAAAAGACCTTCGTAAGCAAGAACTTCCAGGTACCTGACCTATCAAAATTCATATCATGGACCCCAAAAAACAATTTCATCCTAAATCTACCGGTATCGAAGCAAGCATAAAAGTATTCACATGTTTAGTACATAATAACCCTTGCCCCAAACTTGATTTTAACTCATATTAACCCTATTGAAAAATGAACAAACATGGAAGAACATAGTATTCCAACAATTCCCTTTATCATTAACACTAATGCATGCTCCAGTGATATCAAATACCATTTAACAATCATAAACTATATAGTATCCCTCATTCAAATAATGACAGATGGTTCCATGGGTACAAAATCAACAATCACAATGCTGGTACACCTAATTTCAAGCATAAGCAATAAATTTAATAAAAAAACACTCCTAGTTTCACAATACCAATCCACATTCATCAAGAGATTTCATGCTTAAAGCTCAAAACCATCCATCATCATATCACACAATGAAGAACAATGGAAATTTTAAGATTAAAACTTAATCAAGGAACTTACAAAGATGGTAATGAACTTGGCAGAAAAAGAGAGAGCGAATGATGCAAAACCCTAGGAGTAGTTGGATTTTCTTGTTAGATATTGGTCATAATTGCCAGAGACTTGATCCGAAAAAAAGAAAAGGGAAGAAATCTAGGGAAATTTTCAGTAAATTAGGGTAATAGTGGGGTAAAAATATTTTGACCCCTCTTTTATACCTTACTGGGTCAACATTAAAAATTTCTAGATTAGGGTCTATGAAACCTCGATTACGAGTCGTAGCTTGGTCTATGACTCGTAAGTCCTCAGCTCGTAGACCTCTCAAAATCTAGAAAAATTCAGAAAGATACCTAGTATCCACAAACCCCATTCACGACTTGTACCATGATCATCTATGAGTTATGAAGTTTGCTTGTAGGCGAAGTGTACATTTTTCCTACTCACTGTAATTTTTTACGAGATAGGATTACTAGTTGTAAAGTGTAATAAGATTCGTAAACCTAGTCATAGAGATTGTACTAGATGCAATTCTCAACAAAATTTGTTGGTTTAATCTTCAACCTGTATACTCATCATAAAATTCGCTTGCACCCTATATTTAACAAAACCCATATAAAAAATAGCAGTCAAAACATAATCAAACAACTACCTAAGAATCCAAAATTTGAAAATAAACTCAAAACCAAGCTAAAACATCAAAGATCCTTGGGTTGCATCCTAGGTAACGCCTGATTTATTGTCGCTGCATGACTTAGACAGCTTGAGTGCTTAGACTTCCTCAAGATTTGGTGAATTCTCATCACCATACTTTGCCTCTTTCATCATACCACTTATAATTTGATTTAGTTTTGTTGATACAAGTCCGAATTGGCTATTAAGCTATTGAATTACCACAAAATATTGATCAACTTTGTATTTATCTTGACAATATGGAACTTGATATCTCTCTCAATATCTCTTCCGGTGTATCTGCTCTTTTCCCAATTGGGCAAGCATATCTTCAACTCTAGGGTTTCCATTACCCTTATCATAATGGTACAGTAGCATGAACCAGCTACTCCAACCACTCTCTTTCGTGTGGCTTACATCCTTGGTATGATGGCTTCCCTGATTATCATCTGGAGTAATTAGATCTTGTGTTTGTTTCATCAACATCTGTAGATTGGCTTTGTTTTGATCAAGTATTTATAAAATTTTTGTATTTATATTTGATTGCTCTGACTTCCTATTAGAAATATATATGTAGCTAGTTGGTTGCTCACGTATATGTCAATACACATGTTGGAGATTAGCCATTTTGCCCATCTATTCGGCAATTTCTGCAAATGATTTCCCTAAGACTGAACCTCCCATAAGAGCATTGGCATATGCTTGACTATCCAGATTTAGTGCTTGATAGAATCTCTCTACTAGTGTTGTGTCTGAAATGTTATGGCCTAAAGCACTCCTCAAGCATACATGTAGAAATGAGTGAGTCACCATGGAATTACTGAAAGTTAATGATCTGATCCCTCATCTTAAACCTGTTAGACCTAACTAAGAACCATGCTAAGAAAGCCCTCTGCAACTTCACTCGACTGGTGATTGAACTCTGTGGAAGTTCAGATAACCACAACATAGCATTGCCTGTAGGATACATTGATAAACACAAAGTCCCACAACATCCATAGATAGAGTTTGTGTCCTTATAATACTCTTGCACACAAATACAACATTATACAAATGGCAATGTGGATCCTCTAATGGTAGACCAGCAAATAATCAATGATTTTTAATCATTTGAAGTAACTTACAAGAAATAATGAACTTTGTATCATCCTATAGTGGTGGCAACACCATATCCCCAGTCAAATCTATAGCCATAGGATTCAATCTATTTTGAATCCACAGATAAGCATTGTCATTGAAATCCCTAGGCTGTGGAAAATTCTCCAAAGGTGGTGGGTTTACATCCCTATCATCTATATTAACATTCCGATTCTAAGCTTCATTAACCGCGATATTGGCAGTTGCTTGAGCCATTCTCCTCAAAACTCATTGGATCTTTAAATCAATTGGAGATATGGATTGCCTTAACTCCTTATGTTGTGCAGACACTACCTAGTATAACTTCCAAAGAAATACAGCACAAAACAATAGCAAAATACAAGGGAACTAAGAAATTAACACTTGACTTACAGTGACTAGAGAATTCAGTCAAAGTCTCGCCATGTTTCCCAGCGACAGAGACATAATCTTTGATCATGCCCAAGCTATACCTCCTTGGAGGATAAAGTGGTTCTTGTCAAATATAAAACTTAACTGAGGTTAGCATCAAATCTCACAGAGAATATAGAGACTTTCCAAGATGATTCACCAATAAATAATTCAAGTATTAACTAACTCAATTTGCTGGGGGAGGGGGGGGGTTGCAGTTGTAATGACCCCAAAAGGTACCTGAAATTATGCCTAAAAAGTGCCTAGCATTTTCATTTCCATGTATCTCAAAACCATGAATCATTTCAAAATTCGACTTCATATTCTTGTTCAGGAAATCAAATTTAAGGGCAAAAGGATCAAACCCTAATTTTAAGCTAATAATTCACAATTTTGATTTTCCAAGTTTGACAAAAATAGCGAAGTTAGCATATTTGGGGCGTGACGCACCCCAATGTTATTCCTGTCCAGTTTTTTTAAATCAGTCCTAGACTTTTAAGTCTTTGGCCAAAGTGTTCCCACATAAGAAAACAGCTATACTTAGCCATATTTTGCCTTCACATCATACTAGAAATTCCTCAATACTCACTCAAATACATAGCCTTATATTTCTCTGAAAATGCAAGTGCCAAACCCTCTTCTGAATCTTAAGGTACTCCTTCAAGCTTCAAGTCTCCATCTTCAATCTTCATCAAATTCATCTCCAAAGATAAGCTATATGGATTTCGTTCATAGGTTCCTTTCACCCATGATGTCCAAGCTTCCTTTTCTTAAAAATTTCATGATTTAAAATTGATTTACTCATGGATCTTATTTATTTTGAAAATCCCTACACACAATGTTGGGGTTTATGAAATTATGACTGTTTTACTATATTTTGGGCTATAAATCTAATATCTATTGTGGGATTTTATAAAGGCTTTTAATGTATATTTATTGAGAGTGTTACCAAGTATATATGATGGTTTTACATTGAATTCTCTATCATGATTTCTTTAACAAATTGCATGGTTTTATAATAGCACTACACATCCTCTTAAGTGTTTGATAAAATCCGACTATGATTTTTTCAGGAATTGAAGGTCCAATGCATGTCTTATGAGTTGAACGACTAAATGATGATGAAATAGTGATGGAATAATGATGAAAGTGATATATGTAAGTTATGACTAGATGATGATGAGAGGAATTTTAATATGAGTTGCCTTAATGAAGGAGTACCTATCGTGTTGCAAGTAGATTGTTGGGGTTCCATATTTGTTGTGCTCTAGAGAAAATGGAAAAGGTCTTACCTTGTTGTTTGAACTATAATGTTGTGATGAGCTAGTTCAATGATCTCTCTTGAAAAGACCATGTCGTAAGGTAGAAAGACTAATGAGTTATATCAAAAAAATCATATCGTAGGGTATGGAACCTCTACCAAAAAGGGGTAATACCATAAGGTAGAATAACTAATAGTTCCTACCAAAAATATCAAATCATAATATATGGACACCCTACCGAAAAGGTCATGCTGTAAGGTAGAATAACTAAGGGTTCCCACCAAAAAGATCATATTGTTAGGTGTGGACATTCTATTTAAAAGGTCATTCTATAAGGTAGAATGAATCACTGCACCTACCCAAAGATCATATCATAAAGTAGGGGATATCTTATACTATCTACCAAAAAGACTATGTCTTATCGTAGAGGTATTCGTAACACTATCCAAAAAGGTTATTCCATAAGGTGAGTGAGGGCTATTGGTCCATTACATGAAGATTGGTAAGAAAGGTTTGAGTGTGTAGTCCACACTGAGTTACATTCCTTGATCTTAATTTAAAAGAATGATTTACCTTAAGAATTAATTATGTATGCCAAGTTCCCAATGTACTGTCTCTTGCTATGATTATGTATTTTGATTATTGTCTATATCTTTTTGCATTGAATACTAAATACTTAGTATATTCCAATGTACTAATGCATACTCTATACCTACATGACATTACCATGTAGGAACCGGAGCCCCACTTGAGTATCTCCAACAATGTGTCTAGTACGATTTTACTTAAGCTTGTTGGTGAGTCTTCCATTCTGGGGACGTTACTATGATCTCTTGATATGTAGTAAGACTTTCTCAGTTGGACTTATGTATTGACTATGAGGGTGCGCATGGTTGCTTGTCTTAGCACTCTTATATATGTAGTAGAGGTGTTGTTGGACATGATATGTATCTATACGATGAACTTTGATTCTATTGTCTCTTGATGTTTATAATGTGAAAGTTTACCCTTAGTCCCAATTCCCCTTGTTTACGTTTATCTCTTATAGTCATTCTAATTACTTTTGTGACCAAGGATGTGTAACGATATGCTATGAGGCTTGTTTGGAGTTCCTTTGAGTTTCCCGCTTGCCGGTCACATCTACGCCCTAGGCTTAGATCATGACAAAGGCAGTATCAAAGTACTAGGTCATTAGATCCTCGGAGTCCAACACACTGCATTGATTAGAGTTTTGTTCATGGTTATATGGTGTAACACAACTATGAGCAAGAGTATATGAGGCATTTTAGGAAATTTTTCCCTTATTCATGTTCTAAGTCACGCTATAGAGTTGAAGTAAGTTTTCCCTCCCTAACAATTATTCTTTGCTTTGTTAGGTGATCATTCCTAACACAAGAGAAAGAAGTGCTTGCGCTCTCGAGGGATAACTGGCTAATGGAGAGCTTTGGTAGGCTCTTACTTTGCTTGAATAAGTTGTGGCCAACCAATCCAATCAAGGGGCCCAAGCCTCTCGTGCTCCTACACCACCTTCTTGGTTAAAATACTTTTTAAGGATGTGCCCACCAGAGTTCTATGGGTTAAGGGTGGATGAAGACCTATAAGAGTTTAGTGATGAGGCTTATAAGGTTTTGGCTATCATGGGTGTTAGATCAGAATATAAGGCAGAGTTGGTAGCCTAAAAACTCAAAGTGGTAGCAAAAATGTAGTACAATCACTACAAGGGGGAAAAGGGAGTCAATAATATAGTTCTATGGGAAGAGTTCAAGGTGGCCTTTCTTAATCAATTCTTTCCTCTTGAACTTAGGGAAGCTAAATTGGTAGAATTCATGAATTTGAGACAAGGGTCAATAAGTGTAAGGGAGTATGCCCTCAAGTTCAACCAACTCTCTAAGTGTGCTCCTCACTTGGTTGCTAACCCAATGGTTAGGATGAACAAGTTCGTGATGGTCGTCTCCGACTTAGTGAATGAAGAATACCAATCTGCTATGTTGATTAATGATATGGATTTATCCTACCTCACGATTTATGCCAAATAAATAGAGGAGCAGTTGAGGAAAAGAAGGTGTAATAAGGCTAAAAGGGCTCAATTAGATGGTGGACCTTAAGGTCCATAATTTGATGATGCTCCAAGCAAGAGGGTTGTTATGAATAGGGCGCCAAACCAAAGGCCCCAAGGAGTTAATGGTGTGAATCGTCCTAGATGCCCAAAATGTGGAAAGAAACATATTGGTACATGTTAGAGAAATACGGGTGCATGCTTTGGATGTGGATAAATGGGCCATAAAATTTTGGATTGCCCATATGGTCAAAACAAGGGTAAAGAAGGTCAAGTTAATCAAGAGGATGCTCCAAGACATAATCGGTTCTTTACTCTTCAATGGAGGCAAGATGTAGATGAGGCATCTAATGTTGCTACAAGTATATTGAAATTTCCTTAACTTAGATATGTATGCAATGTTGGGCTAGGGTGCCACTATTCCATTCATTATTCTTTCATTGCTTTTGGCCATCTTGTGTGTGTCCTGAGTTGCTATGTAAATCTCTTGGTGATTACCATTTTTTGAGTCTATTGTTTCTAAAAGGTTCGTAGGTTTATTCTGTGGTCATGCGGTGTCTATTTCTTGCCTTGTGATTTTGTTGGATTGGATGTGGTGAGTTGAGATCATACTTGGAGTAGATTATTTGCATGTATGTTATGTCTTCATTGATGGTAGGGCCTGTAGAGTTAGGTTCTAATTCCCTAATCACCTGTCTTTTAGTGGTAGTGGAGGGGTAAGTCCATCTCTTGTTTTCGGGTACAATTGATGTCCAAGGGATTGCATTTATCGTCTAGTAAGAGTTAGGGGTATTGAGCCTAAGTTATTTCTAATAAGTTGTTTTCTGAGATCAATGAGCTATTGAATGTCCTTTCTAGTATGTTGAATTTAGGGTGGTGTCTTTTGGTTAATTTATACACCAATCATATCTATAGGTCTCATGAATAGTGTCTTTAATCCCTACCTTGTTATGTTTGTGATGGTTCTTGGTGATGATGTGTTGCTTACTTCTGAAAGTGGGGAGAGGTTTTGAATTGCTTGAGGGTGATGTTTTGAATACGGAGGAGGTGAGGTTACTTGGTAATTATGGAAAGTGGAGATCTTTGGGTAACAAGAAGATGGTTAGGCGAATTCACCGATTGACTAGGTTGGGTGAGGTTGAGAGTGATGGTGTATGGTCTTTGGTGGTTCCAAATCTTCTATGGTTGAAAGGTTCCAGTAAACTAAGGCTTTGATTTCTATCTTGATAGAGTTGGAGGTGGTCTCCCAAGGGGGAGATGGTGACATTTGGTACTAAGTGGCTTGTGTGTGTGTTAAAGTTGATTGACAAAGATGGCTTCGAGAGTCACTATTTCTTTTATTATTCTTTGTTGCTAGTGAGACTTGGATATGTAGGTCTATTGTTGCTAGAAAGGTTTGTAAGGGTTGCTCCATGTGCTTATTACATAAATTCTTGACTTATGATCTTGGTGGAATATGCATTGATGGATTGGAGGTCTTGAGATGGTTCATGGTACTAAGTAAACTAGGTGTGGTTAAGGTTGACAAAAGAGTTTTGGTCATGAGTCCTTATTGAGTATAGGGAAAGATTGCTAAGGTTGTGTACGAATAGGAGTTGCCTATGATTATGGTGGTGTTTTTACCCAGTTGTTCATGTTTCTAGGTTGAGGGGATGTGTTGATTACTCTAGTACAATAGAACTCCTTGAGTTTATGGGTGTTGTGGAGGATAAGTTGACTTAGGAAAAGGTACTGGGGGAGACATTTGATAGAAGGGTGGAAGAAGATGATTGATAAGGATGTAGTATTTGTTAAGGCTCTTTAGAAGGTTCTTTTGGTCGAAAGTGTCTCTCGGGGACTAGGAATGGAGAAACAATATTCATATCTCGTCCAATTCTATTCAAGCTTATAATGATATGTCAAGTCCTTTCATGATTCGAAGCCTCATGTTCAGCCCCTATGCAGTTGCATGCGTCCATGTTTACTTTAACAAGTTCATGACAATTTTTGGCACTTATATTGACATTTTAAAAATGGTGTTTTAAATGTATTATTGCATTCTTATTGGGGTGATTTGTTCATGATTACTTTTCTCATATATGTTTCTTTGACATTTGGGGACGAATGTTCCCAAGGGGGAGATATTGTAATGACCTCCAAAAGTGCTTGAAATTGTGCCTTAGAAGTCCCGTGAATTTTAATTTTCATATATCTCAAAATTCATGCATTATTTTAGAAATTCAACTTTATATTCTTGTTCAGGGGGTTAAATTTGGGAGGAAAAAGCTCTAACCCAATTTTAGAGCGAACGATTCAGAATTTCAATTTTCCAAGTTTGACGAAAATAGTGAGGTTAGCGTGTTTGGGGCACGACACGCCCAGAGTTATTCCTGTGTAGTCATTTTAACTCAGTTGAAGACTTTAAATATTGGGCATAAGTGTTCCCACATTAGAAAACACCTATATTTAGTGATATTTTGCCTTCATATCATACAAGACATTTCCCAATACTCACTCAAATACTTAGTCTTTATTTCTCACAAAATTCAAGTGCTAAACCCTCATTTGGATCTTAATGTTCTCCTTTAAGCTTCAAGTCTCCATCTACAATCTTCATCAAGTTCATCTCCAAAGCTAAGGTATGTGGGTTTCTTTCATGTGTTCCTTTTACCCATGATGCCTACGCTTCCTTTGCTTAAAAATTGCATGACTTAAACTTGATTTACTCATGGTCTTGTTTATTATGAAAATTACTTCAAACTATATTTGGGTTTATAAAATTGTGACTATTTTACTATATTTTGGGCTATGAATCTATGATCTATTGTGGGATTTGATAAAGGATTTTGATGTATATTGCTTGAGGGTGTTACCAATTATCTATTGATGGTTTTCCATTAAATTTTCTATCATGATTTCACTCATGAATTTCATAGTTTTAGACTGGCACTACACATCCTCTAAGTATTTGATAAAATGTACGGTTATAATCTTTTGAGGAATTGAAAGTCCAATGCATGTCTTATGAGTTGAATGACTAAATGATGATAGAATATTGATGAAAGTGATGTATGTAAGTGATGACAATATGATGATGATGATAGGAATATTTATATGAGTTTCTTTCATGAAGGAGTACCTATGGTGTTGCAAGTAGATTATTGGGTTTTCATGTTTGTTGGGCTCTTGAGAAAATGAAAAAGGTCTTATGTTTTTGTTTGAAATGTAATGTTGTGATGAGCTAGTTCTATGATCTCTATCGAAAAGGCCATGCCGTAACATTTAAAGACTAATGCTTACTATCGAAAAGATCATATCATAAGATAAGGACACCCTACCGAAGAGGCCATGCCGTAAGGTAGAATAACTAATAGTTCCTACCAAAAAGATCATATCGTACTGTATGGACACCCTACCAAAAAGGCCATGCCATAAAGTAGAATAACTAATAGTTCCCACCGAAAATATCATATCATATGGTGTGGACATTCTATCAAAAATGTCATGCCATAAGGTAAAATGAATCACAACTCCTATCCAAATATCACATCGTAATTTAGGGGATATCTTATACTGCCTACCAAAAACACTATGTCATACAGTTGGGATATTGGTAACACTCTTCACAAAGGTTATACCATGAGGTTAGTGGGGGCTATTTGGTCCATTTCACGAAGATTGGTAAGAAAGGTTTAAGTATGTATTCCATATTGAGCTACATTCCTTGATCATTATTTACAAGCATGATTTACCTTAAACATTGTTCATGTATACCATGTTGCCAATGTGTTATCTTTTGGTATGATTATGCAGTTTGATCATTACCTATCTCTTGTTGTATTGCATCCTACATACTTAATACATTATAATATACTAATGCATACTCTATGCCTACATGATATCACTATGTAGGAATTGGAGCCTCACATGAGCATCTCTACCACGTGGCTAGACCGGTTTCACTCAAGCTTGTTGGTGAGTCCTCTATTCCAAGGACGTTATTTATGATCTCTTGCTATGTATTAAGACTTTCTATAATTGACTTATGTATTCACTATGAGGTTGAGCCTGGTTGTTTGTCTTGGCCCACTCTCTAATCTATGTAGTAGAGGTGTTGTTGGACATGATATATATCTATGCTATTAGATTTGACTCTATTGACTCTTGGTTTTTATGATATGGAAGTTTACCCTTATTCTCAATTCCCATTATATATGTTTATCTCTTATTGTCATTCTATTTGCTTTTGCGACCGAGGAAGTGTAATGATATGCTATGGGGCTTGCTTAGGTTTCCTTCGAGTTCCCCATTCGTCGATCACATATAGGCCCTAGGCTTGGGTTATGACAGCAGTGATTGATAAGAAATTAAACTAAACTATCTAAAACAAAAGACAATCAATAATGGAGAGCAATTTCAGAAATTGTGTTCCCCATGATTCACCAGCTCAATTTCCCTAGATAACCCAATTCTCGACTAGAGTATAGCATGTAGGACGGTAATTTAAGTTCATCAAGCCCTTTGGTCAAAAGTGTGAGGTGAATTTCACTATGTGACTTAGCCTATCTCCGTAGTGTGAAATTCTAACCATTAACGATAGTCCCAGTCAACATCCCCTTGGTCTAGTTCAGTTGATTAGATAAGAACACATCATCAAATCTTGTTAACCAATCTCTTTTACTATTTATTACCACCTAGATCGGGAAGGTAATACTAGGCAAGTTCTAATGCTGGCCACCATTAGAAGACATGCAATACAAAGAGGATTGATTAATACATGTAATACCCATTATAAGAATTGCAAATTATCTGGGTCTATTTGATTAGATATTCATGGTTTCGACAATCCCAAGTTGTGGTTTTAGCTAGTCATGCTATGGGTAGATAAAAAAAACTATGAATTGAGAAAATATAATAAATCTTTTACCCAAATAGATTTAAGAACAAGAAAAAATAATTTGTATTGAGAATCACAAGGTTGAAAGATACAATGAATGCCCAAGTGCATTCTCCTCTCTAATATTTAGTCTCTAAGTATAAAACCCTAAAACAATACTCTAACGATGTTCTCTATTCTGTTCAACTATACTACTTATCAAAGATAACCTAATTATACTATTTATAGCATTCATAAACAAGTCCTAAAAAAATATAAAAACTGATCGGTTCACCGTACAACACGCAGTTATGACTCGTAACTAGGTTTATGAGTCATAGTCTAGGTCTCATGTTTAGCTTCTTGAATCTTGAACTTCACTGTGATGGATCAACTTTTTACAAGCTGTAGTCTGATCTACAACTCATATCACATTCTTGTATACTTCATCATCAGTATCTTGTCGTTGTCTGGAAATCTTCACAAAACACCTCTATATGACTCATAGATTGATCTACAATTCGTATAGCTGTCTCATATAGTTGAAATTCAAACTTTCATTCTTCAGCGAAAATCCTGAAGAAACCCACTTTACGACTCATAGAGGGTCTTGTAAGCCTTCAAAAACTAGAAAAGTCTGCAATTTCCTCCAAAAGTCATACCAACATACTTTGGTGCACAAAAAACTAAAAACATGTAAAAAACTAAATGTCGCCTTGAGAACACACAAAATCTTAAGGTTTAGGCATTAAATGTGTCGTATTTTGACAACACATCAGTCAACTTGCACCAATATCGATCAAAACATATTATTAATCCTCGAAACTCATTTAAAATCCTATGAATATGGATCTGTAGTGCAAATTGATTATGAAACACATTTTGGAACCAATAAACCAGCAAAAATAAAATCTAATGTCTCTTTGACCCAAAATCCAATAAAACTTAACTAACTTTAAGGGTCAAAAAGACCAGCACGCCCTCGAAACTTTCAAAAATATGAGGAAGCTTCTCTTAGGTAGAAAATAACCTCTTGAATTTAACGTAATCATCAGAATTTTGATCTAAGCATCCAGACTCAAAACATTTACCAAAGTAAAATCTTTATCAAATTTCAACCAAATTTCAAGTTTATGATTTCTAATCCACGAAACAACACCAAATTAGATTTTCAAAGCTCTTCTATATCAATTCCCACAATCCAAAACAAATGGAATTGAGAGAATTCCATTTCAAGACTCAAAACTCCAAATGGTATCAAAATTCACTTTTAGAACTATTAAAACTCCAAAACTCCTACAACCTTTAACTCTTTAACATTTAACCAAAACCAATCTCAAATCGGTCAATTAAGACTTCGGACTACTAATAGGAGGGATGAAATTATAGGTTGTCAAGAATTTACAAAAATGAATATTGAGGTCATTACATCATCGACCACTAAAAATGATGTTCGTCCTCAAATATAAGGTAAAAGAGAAAATATTGCTTGTTGTTGCAAACACTTCGAGATACAAATTACAAAGTCTGTAATATGATCTTCCAAAGGATCTATCTTCCAAGGACCTTACTAACAAAGTTTACTACCAGGAATTGAACTTTAGAACCAAGACAGAGAAGCATTTACAGTCTAGGTTATCTGCCAGTCATGAACTAACCCATGATCAACCTAATTAAAGCCAAAAGAAATCTGATCCAACTGCCAAAATCTCAAAATGTAAAAAGTAATGCAATCCTTAGCTATATCTATTCCACTTAACATAGTTCTCTTACGAACTTATGTTGCACCAACTTAAGCTTTAGATAATGAATATTCATTAAGAAGGATCCAATTTATCTGATCTCAAAAAAGAGATAGTCAAGTTACCACTTAGTAAGAGAATGATACATCTAAGCACACAAAATCTTTAAACATCACCATTTAAATGCTTGAATAGAAGCTACGGTTGTGGAAAACTCATGAAGTAATAAAACTAGGCCTAATGGTCCTCAAAGTCAATTACATGAATCTAAAATAAACCCTTCTTAACTAGATAACTACCACAACATTCAAGAATCTACAATTTCCCATGGTAATTTGTAAGGAGACAAACATTGTATGACCTAAATGGAGCATGAAAATTTGATTTCGGAAATATTTTAGACCAATGTGATGCTCCATGGGAGCCATCACGGTCCATGTGAGGTCATACCGACTGTATGGGCCTCCATTATGTGTCCCTTAGCCTTTGGAGGATGGTTTACCCTTAAACGTGGTGTTTCAAACTAAAGTACACCATATTTAGACCCCTCACGATCCATGTGACACTTCACGGACCATGTGGTGGGCCGTGTCAGGGACATGGATTAAAATCTCATAATTTTGGGACCAAGTATGGTCACAGGGCCAAGTACACAGCCCATGTGAAGTGACACAACTCATGTGGCCGCTCTTATGGATTTAGCAATGGAATTTTTCTAAGTGTCAAATAACTATCTCAAAACTTTATTGTGACAATTTTCTGAGGAGGGGCATGGTTGGGTACATGGCCTATGTGGCTTCACACGACTCAAGTGACTCCCCTTATAGGTAATTTCATCGACTTTTTCTAAGTATGGAATCTTCAAACGTAAGATAAGTTCACATTCAAGCCTTCAATTCAAGCTTATTTATGTTGTTTAAGCCCATCATAGGTCTCTTACCTATCAAATCGAAGTTCTTTGAACTAGCTTCCAAACCCATCCAGTTTCACCTCATTCTGAAATCTAAATAAGGAGTTATGCCTTTTTTTTGTAAAACCTATCTAGGCTAGGACGGGTGCCTTCATAGACCATGAAGAGCTTCACGACCCATGAAGCTAGCCGTGTTAAGTTCCGGATATAATTTAAAAGTGACATTTTATTGTGGTGTTTTTGGTATTAGGACCCATCTCCAAGACTTTTTAAGACCTTTAAACCCCCCTTTACATTCTTAAACCTCTTCTACTCAAATTCTAACCCTTCATTTCATGACTAACTCTTAGTTTGTAGACTCAAACTCTCAAAATTCTCTCCAAGTATCATCTTCAAGATTTAAGATAGGATTCACTTGGGGTTTGAACTTCAACCTAAATTCATCTTCCTAAGCAAGGTATGTGAGTTTTGATCCTTGGTTCCTTTCATATGAGTTTTGATCCTTAGTTTCTTTCAATCAAGGAGACCCAAATCTCTTTAAGAAATTTTTATGAATTTAAGCTTACTTTAAATATGGGTTTTCATTGTTATGATTTATGAAATTCAATTGACGTGTGAGCTATACTCTATCTATGATTTTATGTTACTTAAGCCCTAATATGATGGTTTTATTGAGATTATGATATTATGAAAGTGCAGTTCCCCTTCAACGCTTGATTTATGCATGGGTAATCTATATTATGTTTTAAATGTGAATTTTACTCATGTTTTTAGTTGAGTTTTTTTATGTATTGTTCATTTAAGTTGAATATATATTACCCATGTTGATCTTACCTCATTAATGGCATATACATTCATGAGCATTGGATTTTACGAAAATTATGAAGTGGATTAAGCCCAATTATGTTTATGTAAATGATTTTGATAAGATTATAGTTCTATCACAACCCAAACTACGGCCTAGAAATCACATGGCAAATGGAGAACCCAAAGGGGACCCTAATCAAGCCTCTTAACATATCATTATACATCCTTGATTTGAAATCAAGTAAATAACAATAAAAGAGTAGAAATAAGGGCAACAGGATGAAGGAAAATCTTTTATATCATAAAATATCGAAAGAGTCAAAGAGAGTCAAAGCTCATAGCATCATTGCATACTTGTCCACTACACCTCTAAGCATAGAACTTAGCGGGAGCCAATGCAAGCAACCGGGCTCACCCTCATAGTCATATGTAGAACACATATCAAGGAGTCAATACATAGCATAATCAAGAGAAGTACATTCTCAAAGTTGAGGACTCACCAACTTGCTTAGAGAGAAATCGTACATTGAGGATAGGATGATTAAGTGGAGCTCCGGTTTCAACATGGTAACATATTGTAGGCATAGAGTATGCATTAGTACATTTAAATGTATTAAACATGTAAGATGCAATGCAACAAGAGATAAGTAACTCAATTGAAATGCATATTTAGGCAATAAATAAGCATATAGCATTACGGAATGCACGAGTGATGCTTGTAGTAAAACATGCTTACTTAGAACATATTACATGTGTAGGAACAGACCATCATTAGTAACCAAGGCCTATCACCTCCTTAGAGAGGTGATTGAGGTACAAACCACCCAATGTGGTTCCACAGGCCTACTACCCCCCGAGCGAGGCAGATGAGGTACAAACGCCACAACATGGTTGCACAGGCATACTACCTCCCAAGCCAGGAAATTGAAGTACAAACCCCCAACATGGTTGCATGAGTATACTACCTCCCTATTACCTCCCGAGCAAGGCAATTGCATGGAGACTTGAAGCTTGTGTGAAATACTTAAGATCTGGAATGAGTTTTGGCAGTTAAAGTTTTGGTGAAATATTTGTCTAAGTGTTTAAGAGGGTTTTGGGGAATGTATGGAAAGATATGAAGTTGAAAAATGACTAAGTCTAGATGTTATTATATATGGGGAGGCTTTGGCCAAATATCCAAAGGCCTTCGATAGGAAAACAAAAAAAATAGGCCACATTTAACACTGAGGCGCGCCCCTAGCGCATCGCGCCTGGGGCACGAAGTCCTCTCTGGAAATCGCTACTTTAAATTTTTCTATTTTGATAATATTTCTCTAAAATCAGGATTAGGCCCTTGTTCCACTCAAATTTTCCCCTGAACAAGAATATGAAGTTAGATTTTTGATATCACGCACGAATTTTGAGATATGTCAAAATTACAATTCTAGGCACTTCGGCGACACACTTTTGGGCACTTTTTTTGGGTTGTTTCAGGTTATGACAAGAATGTGATCATATATATTTCTATTGATAATGGCTCTTTGAGCATTTTGGGTACTTACACCATTTTGTATAAATGAATGAGCTCTTTCTATGCATGAGTATTTTGAATTATGATTTGGCATTTGGGCCTAAGTATGAATTATTATGAATAGTGTTTGTCTTTTGAGCGTAAATGTGCATTGAAGGGATTTGAAATAACCATTGACTCATTAGAAACTACGTATATTTATAAATATTATTATGGGATGACAACTTAGCACTGATAGATTGAGGGTTCTCTCTTTCCTTAAACTATGTGCCTAACATAGGTTGTGAAAATCTTATCTGAAATAGGTGGTGTTCCTATAAGTAAGGTTGCTTCATACGAAATCGGTTTGGTTCCCTTAAGGTGAAGTATAATGTGATATGATATTATGTGTAAACCTTATCTGAAATGGGTGGTGTTCATGTAAGGAAAGTTGCTTCATATGGAATGGGTGGTGTTCCCGTAAGTTGAAGTACGATTTACCTTTGGCAATTAGACCACCTCTTACGGTAAGGGGTTTTCATCAGGATTCCAAGTAATAGCTCGCTTGGTATTACTCCTATTAGTTGAGGTCACATCCCAACTATATATAAGCCCTATGCATACCATGTATCATCAAATTCATGGCATCTTTGGATGTACATGTTTCTATATTGTGTGCCCTTGTCATCTGACATTGAATGCAGGTTTAATAAGACATAAGCACTGTATGCCCACATACTTAGTATATTCAAATGTACTAATGCATACTTTTGCATACATGATCTAACCATGTAGGGACCGAGGACTACGTTCACCTACCGTTTGATGGCTAGATTAGATATGAGACGTTGTTTTGGTGAGTCTTATCTTCCAAGGGCAAGCCACTATTCCTCTACCTATGAACTTTTGGTTATGTTATTTACTTTAAGCGTGAGCCTAAGACATGTGTTGGACTTGTCCCATCTTATGTCTAAGGGTATTGTTGGACATCTTTTAGACTCTTATTAAACCCATATGTTATGTGCTTTGTAGTTGAATATTTTGATTTGTGTTTATCTATTTGATATAGCTATTACGGATTGATTATGAGAATTATGATAAGTATGTATTCTTTGATGTTGAAATGTTAAAGATTCTAAGTCCCGAATTGCGAGTGCGTCACACTTACCGCCCCTTAATCTTTATATGCTATTTGCTATATGATTTTTTGTTACTCCCTTTCACTATGACATTCACATAATGTGAGTTCTACTTTTGAAACTATGTATTATCTATTTGAATATGCTTCCAAACCAATGATGTGAATTTGGATACTTTGAGGCTTATTTAGATACTCTCCGTTTTCTATTCTCCATGTCACTCCTAGAACCTAGTTTCGGGTCGTGACATAATTCCATCACATGCATTCTTGATAAGAACCATTCTCATAATGCACTACTATAGCAAGATTATTAGAAGTTTTCTTTATCTTAGTCTAAATGCTCCACCCTAATCACCAATAATTTCTCTAGCATGAGTTATTTTATGTAGCTGTTGGCCTGCCTATATGCATACATTTGCCAGAATGCCTTGTCTTGGGTAAAAACTCTTCTAGTCCTTTGGTTTACACCAGATAGAATCCTCCACACACCAGTTCTTATTTGATCACCATCATAACTTAAAACATAGTTATCTCATCAAAATTCAATATATTTTCCATGATTATAGCACCCAACAACTTTAGTCTTAGGATTAAAATTTTTTCTTCGTAAGTATGTAAACTTGAACCTAGTGGTTCCTTATTTGTCAATATGTTTTAAGGTTCACTCTTATATTTGTGAAGTATATTATATGTGGTTTAGGGTCATAAGAGACCTTTAGTACTTAGTTGAGTTCAAAACCTCCATAGCGATTAAGTTTTTCGCATTTGACTATGCAAGGGTCAACATTAAATGTCCATAACTCTCAAAACATAAAGGATTGGGCATTTAATGAGCTATAAAATTAAATGTTTCTGAATTCTCTTCCCAATGCCACCAAGATTGCCTCATTTGGAGTTCGGAGAAAAAAGTTATAACTATTTTACTGAAGGTTGTTTGAGTAGAGTTTTTTTGATCACCATCTATGAACCCTAACACATGGGTCTTAATGGGTTGAAAACCCGTACTGATAACACATAAAAAGGGTCCCTGACTCAGTTTTTAAGTCCCAAATCATACATACCGAACTACAGAGCATATAGGCTTCTACCGAGTCATAATTGGGGCTAGTAAATTGAGGTCCAGGGCGTCTAAACTCACCCTATTTTCTACGAATGAGCTTCGACAGTCCTTATATGACTTGGCATTGTTTAAGAAGGGCTATTTTAGTCCTTTCACATCTTTGCTAAGCCTAAATTTGATGATTTTACTCCTAATTAAGTCCCTCAATATTATCATTCAACCTCATCACACTCAAACATTTTCTCAAGTCTTAGAAAAAGATTTCATGAGGAGAAAAGCTAGGGTTTTCTGGCACCTTCTTCAAAGTTCTTCAAGAATCCCTTTCTTTCAATTTCACATCGTTTCTAATCCTAAATTTGATGATTTTACACCTAATTAGGTCCCTCAACGTTGCCATTCAACCTCATTATGCATAAACATTTTGTCAAGACTTTGATTAAGATTCCAAAAGGAGAAAAGCTAGGGTTTTCAAGCACCATCTTAAAAGTACTTGAAGAAACTCATTCTTTCAAGTAGTTAAGGCTTCTCAAAGTGATGGATTAGGTTCATCCTCACCGCCTATACCTAATTATAGTCAACAAGAGTTTAACCAAACCTTTCTTGAAATTTGAATTCCATTTTTTCCCTTTTTGTTACTTTAGAATCTATATCGTCGAATTTATGATCCCTTCCATTACTTAAGATCTTGATTATTTTTCATGATTATTTTTCACATGAAACCTAGTTTAGTGTTTATTGTTCATGATAATTTCATAGCTTCAGATTATTTTCAGTTAAAAAAAAAAGAATTTCAAAGCTATGAAAAATGAAAAGTTTTGAGGAAACTAGAGTAGTCCAGGTGCATTGTGTGATTTCAAAAAGAGCAAGATTATATGTGAAAAAAGAAAAACATAGTCTATTTGTTCATTTTTTTGAAGAAATTATTAGTCAATTAAAGTTTGTTGCACTTCTACCCTTATGCATTAATTTTAGAGTTCATAGTGAGATAAAGTATTCTACATTTGTCACAAAAGATGAGTTCTAAGGAAATATAAGTAGTTCCAAATACATATTTGGTGCTGACAAAACAATGTCTATTTTTAAGAAAGAATTATTAGTTTTAAGGAAAGTATTTTTTATTGTAAAGAAAGCACTACTAGTATAAGACGAATTATATGTCCTGACCTAAGCCTAGGGCCTAGATGTGACATGATAAATGGGAACCCGAAGGGACCCAGACAAGCCTCGTAGCATATCAATCACACATAATTGGTCATGGTATCAAAGTAAACAACAATAAGATATAATAAAAAGGAAAATGGAGCTAAGGGAAGTCTTTGATATCATAAAAGCATAAAGAGTCATGCTTATAGCATAAATACATCATAATGTTTCGACAATAACTCTAAACTTAGAATGGAGTGGGGGCCAAGACATATTTTGGGCTCACCATCATTATGTCAAATGTTCAACATAATGAAGCCTTAGAGATATCAAGAGAAAGTAGATAGTGTCCCTGAACTTGAGGACTCCCCAAGCTTGTCTTTGAAGTATTTAACTAGCCATATAGAGGATGATTAAGAGAAACTTTGATCCCTATATGGTGATATCATATGGGCATAAAGTATGCATTAGTATGTTTTAATATATCAAGTATGTAGGATGCAATGCAATAAGACAAAAACCAATATAGTCAAAATGCTGTAATAGGCAATAGATAAACATAATCTCAATATGGCATGCATGAGCAATACTTGAAGTAAAACATGCTTATAAATCAATCAACTTGCATAAATCATTATACATATGTGGGAAGAAACCTCAATTGACAAAGAATATGACCAAGTGAGCTATAACTTGAAATCCCGATGATTACTCCTCATCGGTAAAGAGGTGGTCTACTTGCCAAGGTAAACCATACTTTACCTTACGGGAACATGACTGATTTCGTATGAAGTAACCCTGCTTATGGGAACATGATCCATTTTGGAAAGGATTTCATTAAGAAGTGCATTAAATGGATCCACTAGTATAGCAACGGTATAACATAATCTTATGTTAGCACATAATTTGAGGAAAAGAGTATGGACCATTGAAGATAGTCCACGCCGACATCCAATTTATAGGTGCTAAATCTAATCCCACGAAAATATGTGAAATAATCATATCTTTAGTTTCTTGTAATGAATATAGAATCATAATATAAGTATCTCTTAAATATTCTTGACCTCTAATGGTGAGCCTAACTTGAAACATGAGAATACATCATAATCATACATGAACCCTTTCTTTAACGTGAATGGCTCACAAGAGATATATCTTGAAAATAGGGCTTAACTTCATACGTGAATAATCATAGATAGTTTCATGAATTAATAACATACTTGATATCCCATATTCATCATGAAGTCACTTGACTTCTAAAAAATATAAATAACTTGAGGATTCTTAGCTTGACATTTAGTCAAACACTTGGTAGGTGTGCAATGCTTGTTCAAAATCATGCAATTCAAGAGTAAAATAATGTGAGAAAACTCAAAACAAATCAACCCATACGGATATTGTGAAACCCTCATGTAAGGTACCTGAAATCCATCATCAAATATCATAATAGACCATATTTTCATAGCTCAAAATACACATAGTCTCAATAGACAAAACTAACTCATAATATAAGCTTGAGATAGATAAACATACATATTTAATCAACATTTCATAAAACTCCATCATATTTCATGCTTATATTCCATAATAAAAGATACCCACAGATAATACAACTTGAAAATATGCAATATTCATAGAATGGAAATATTGGACTCTATGGGTGAAAGGACCCAATGGATGAGACCTACTACCTTAATTTGGGGATTTCCTGATGTGGACTTGAAGGAGACCTGAAGCTTAAATAGAGTTCTTGAGATCCAGAATTAAGCTTGGGACACTTGAATTTGGATGAAATATTTGGTTAAGTCTTGGAGAGGGTTTTGAGAGTGTCTTGAGTGATACAAAGTTGAAAATGGCTAAGTACAGGTGTTTTCATGCATAAATAAGCATGGGGCCATAACCCCAAGGCCCTTGGGGGATATGAAAAATGAAGGAAAAACTTGTATTAGTCCGTGTTTGGTCAGCGATGCAGATCAAATGCAGAGGATAAAATAACACTGATCCGCGCCCCTGGCGCATCGCGATCAGGGCGCAGCTAGATACTACATAATGAAAATTTGTGAAAATTACTTTTCAGTATGGGTACTTTAAAATTAGAGTTATACCCATTTACCGCTCAATTTTACCCCCTGATCAAGAATACGAAGTTAGATTTTTGATATTACGTATGAATTTTGAGATATATGAAAATTATGATTATAGGTATTTTCAAAGCAAATTTTTGGGGCATTCATTATAAGTTATGAGAAATCAATTTTTTCTCTTGTAATAGACTATTTGAGTAATTACTTCAAACCCAAAAACGATAATGCCTTAAACATTTCAGATGAACATAATAAATAATTTTGAGAGTAGTATTAAGCACCGATTTGGGTACTAGTGCAGATAACTCCACTTCCATAAACTACATAACCAGTGTAGGATAGGAATATACCAAATGTACAACTCCTCATATGCCACTGAGATGACCCAGTGCATATGGATCCAACAGTTTTTTGTCCTTTACGCTGGTAAAGTAAGGGATGACTCTTGAAATATGGGCAAAGCATTGTATCATCCCTAGGATCATAGTGATAATTATTAGTTAGAAAAACACCCCAAGAAGTAAACCTTATTATTTTATACACTGAGATGTATTATTTGTTTATTCAAGTGTTTTCTTATATTATTTTGCATATTTAATTGCGTTGAGCTATCTTTCAAAGCTAAGGATTTTAAATATTATATTTTTACATATTTAGTTGTTCTAATTAAATTCTTTTATACCGAGTTTAATTTTTAATCATGTGTAAAGCATCTAGTTTACTTACATGACATACTTTCATCAATTGAGTTATCTCAAAATTTAGTTCTAAAGTGGAGTGTCACATCTCAAGCCTAGGGCCTAGAAATGACACAGCGAATAGGAACCCGAGGGGACCTCATACAAGCCTCTTAGCATATCATTATACATCCTTGGTAGCAAAAGAAAAATAAATAACACAAGAGTTATAAATAATGGAAGGGGGACTAAGGGGAGTCTTGACATTTATAAAGGCCTAAAAGAGTCAAACTCATAGCATATGTACATTAAATATCCAACAACACCTCTTAACATAGAATGGAGTGGGGCCAAGACACTTTTCGATCTCATTCACATAGTATCAAGTGTTCAACATAAAGAAATATCAAATTGTAAGAGTAGTATAGATAGTGTCCTCGGACTTGAGGACTAACCAAAGATTATCTTCCCAAGTACCAAACTAGCCACGTGGTGGAGGATCGAAAGGTGCTCTGGTCTCTACATGGTAATATCATGTAGGCACACAATATATGTTAGTATGTTCGAATGTACTAAGTATGTAGGATGCAATGCAACAAGACGTAAGCCAATATTGATAAAATGCATAATCATAATCAATAGATAAGTATAATATCAATATGGCATGCATGATCAATGCTTGAAGTAAAACATGCTTGTAAATCATATAACTTGCATAGTACATATTATATGTGTGGGAAGAGATCATAATTGACATAGACCAAGTGAGGTACTACTTGGAATCCAAGGCAATTCACCCCTTTGTAAGGTGACTGAGGCATGTCACCCCCTCAACATGGTGATTGAGGTATGTCACCTCTCAACAAGGTGATTGAGGCATGTCACCCCCTCAAAAAGGTGATTGAGGCATCTCACCCCCTCAAAAATATGTGGTCTACTTGCAATGTCATAGATATGTTTCATGAATTCAATACATAAGTTTAATCCCTTAATCATCATATAGTCACTTGACTTACAAATCATGTAAAAGATCATCAATAGCGTGAAAAACCTTGTAATGACATTTTATCAAACACTTGGTAGGTTCATAATGCTTGTTCAAAATTATGAAATTCAAGTGTGGAATAATATCAAAAAACACAATGTAAATCAACCTGCCAATATATAGTAAAACCCTTATGTAGCATACCTTGAAATCCATCATCAAATATCATAATAGATCATAGTTATAACTCAAAACATGCATAGTCTTAATAGATAAATTCAATTCGTGATATAAGTTTGAAATAGATGGATATGCATAATCAATCATCATTTCATAAAACCCACCATAATTTACGATCAAAATTAGTAATAAGAGATACCCATAGATTCTACAACTTTAAATCGTGCAATTTTTTATAAAAAGGATGCTTGGTCTCCATGGGTGAAAGGACCCAATGGATTAAACCTATATACCTCAAAAATGAGTTTTTTTTAAATGAGCTTAAAGGAAACTTAGATCTTGAAATGAATCATTGAGTTCCAAAGTTAAGCTTTAATTCCTAGAAATTTGAATGAGATATTTGGTTAAGTCGTGGAGAGGTTTTTGTGAGGGTTTTGAGTGTTTTAAAGTTGAAAAATGGCTAAGAATGGGTGTTTTCATGGATAGGTGAACATGGGGCTATGACCCCAATGAGCTTTGTTGACATAGGAAAATTAAGGAAAAATCAACAATAGTCCGCAATGCTGACACAACACGAAGGAAAAATTTATACTACTCTGCGCCCTTGGCGCATCGCGGATAGGGAGCGAATGCCCTTTGAAAATCAAAAAGTAGCAAAATTTACTTTTCACAATAGGCCCTTTAAAATCTAAGTTATACACATTTCTCACTCAACTTTGCCCCCTAATCAAGAATATAAAGTTAGATTTTTGATATCACGCACGGATTTTGAGATATACAGAAATTATGATTATGGGCATTTTTGAAACACAATTTGGGGAGTTCCAATATCTCCTCCTTGGGAACATTCATCCCAGAATGTCAAAGAAATGTCCATAAGAAAAGTAATCATGAAGATTTCAACCCAACATGAATGCAACAAATGTATTTAAACATCATTTTCAAAAAGTCTCAACATGAGTGTCAAAAATTACCATAAACTTATTACCATGAATATGAATGTATGCAAAATGACATAAGGGATGAAACTTAAAACTTGAAATCATATACGGGACTTTAATTAGTACCTTTAGCTTGAGTAAAGTTTGGATATTTCTTTTTCATGTCTGCCTCCGCTTCCTATGTGGCACTTTTAACTTGTTGGTTCATCTAAAAGACCTTAACAGAAGCTACATATTTGTTTCTCAACCTCTTTACTTATCTATCCAAAATCTCCATTAGAACCTCGTTATAAGTTAAATTATCTTTTACAACACCCATAACAACCAAGGGCATTATAGCACTTGGGTCACCCACACACTTTCTCAATATGTACACATGGAAGACTAGAAAAGCCATGCTCATCTCCATAGGTAACTCCATCTCATATGAAACCTTATACAATCTCCTTAGGCTTGGGCTCAGTTTCCCCACTTTTCCAAATTGAACCACACCCTTCATAGGTGAGACTTTCAAGTAAACCCAACCACCAACCTTAAACTCAAGATCTCTTCTCTGTACATCAAAGTAGGAATTTTGTCTACTTTGGGCTATTTTCAATCTCTTGTTTAACAATGTCACCTTTTCCAATGCTCCCATAACCAAATTTGAACCTAGCAAAGCCATTCCTCCACTTTAAACAACTCTATTGGGATCTACAATGCCTATAATAAAGAGCTTCAAAGGAAGCCATACCAATGCTTGAGTGGTAGCTATTGTTGTAAGCAAACTCAATGAATGAAAGATGTTCATCCCAACTACCTTTAAACTCTAAAACACAAGTTTTAAGCATATCCGCAAGAGTTTGGATAGTCCTCTCGGCTTAACCATTTGTTTGAGGATGAAAAGTCATGCTAACTTAACCTGGGTACCAAGACCTCTTTTGAAGGACCTCCAAAAATGAGAAGTGAATTGACCTTCACGATATGAAATGATAGACAAGGGCATCCTATGCAATCTAACCAACTAATATACGTATAACTTGGCATAATCTTTTGCACTATAAGTACTTTTGACTGGTAAAAAGTGAGCTAAATTTATTATTTTATCCACAATAATCCAAATAGAGTCAAAATATTTCCTAGTCATAGGCATCCCAAAAACAAAATCCATGTTGATCTCCTCCCACTTTCAAGTAGGAATCTCTATATCTTAGGCTAGGCCACCCGACCTTTGATGTTTGGCTTTCACTTTTGGCAATTGTGGCATTCAGATACGAACTTAGCAATATCCCTCTTCATACCACCTCACCAATGCACCTCCCTCAAGTGTCTATACATCTTTGTAGAACTAGGGTGAATGGAATAGGATGAATTATGGGCCTCCCTTAAGATCAATTCTCTCAAGTCATCGATATTTGGCATGCATAGTGTACGTTGGTACTTATGGGCACCATCTGCCCCTTGGGAGAAAACCTCCACTTTACTATCTTTCACCAAGGCCTTTAACTCTAGAAAGGTGGGTTCAAGATCTTATTTTGACTTTTTATCCTTAATGAAGGTTGAATTTGAACCATCAACAACCACTATATCACCATTATCAACTGAAATACCCCAAAAAAGTGCCCAAAAATATGCCTTGGAAATGCCCATATTCGTAACTTCTATATATCTCAAAATTTGTGATATCTAATTCATATTCGTGATCAGGTAGAACACTTGAGTAGGGGATGGGTCTAACTCAAATTTTAGGGTAACCATATCAAAATTTAGTTTTGCAACTTTTTGCAAAGACAGTAAGGGTCTGGGCTGCTGGCGTGACGCGGCTAGGGCACGGACTAGTGTATTTTATTGCCAATTTTTTTAATTCATCCTAAAGCATTAGGTTCTTGGACCTAAGCCTTTTGTGGATAAAAACACCTATACTTAGTCATTTTTCACCCATTTCAAGTGTCCCAAACTCCCTTCCGAACAATAAGGAATTCACTCAAACTTCATGTTCTCATTCAAATCTTCGTCAAAAAAATTTCTGAAGTTGAGGTATGTGGGTTTTGACCATTGGATCCTTTCACCCATGTAGCCCAACCTTATTTTTCTTGTAAATTGCACGTTTTCAAGTTGATTATGTATGGATATCTTGTATAATGGATTTTGAATATAAACTATGTTGGGGTTTCATAAAAATATAACTTTTTAAGCATGTTTTGAGCTTTGAATCTATATTCTTATATGAGATTTGATGAAGATTTTCAATGTATTAGATGAGGGTGGTACCAAGTGTTGGTGGGTTGATTTTCATTAAGAATTCGCACATGATTTCACTCTTGAATTGCATGATTTTACACAAGCATTACACCCCACCAAGTGTTTGATAAAATGTCCGATTTAGGGTTCTTAGTTACTAATGGTCTATCGTATGATTTATGATTTGAGTGACTTATAAATATGAAAGCAATATAATCATGTGTTATTTTCTTGAAAAGTATCTATAGTGTTGCAAGTTGACCACACCTTGTTGAGGGGTGCTTTGCCTCACCCACTATGATGGAGGGTGTTATGTCCATCTTCCAGTTAAAGGATATATATATTGACCACTATGAAGGATGGTGGGATTTCTATACCAATTAAGGGATATATACCTTGACCACTATGACGGAGGTTATGATGTCCATCTACCAGTTAAGGTGTATACACCTTGACCACTATGATGGAGGCTGCGATGTCCATCTAACAGTTAAAGGCTATATTCCTTGACCATTATGATGGAGGGTGTGATATCCATGTACCGATTGAGGGGTATATACCTCAATCACCCTCCAAGGGGGTGCTATACTATGTATTCCAAGTACTAGTTGCTTGGCCTATGATAATGGTTTCTTCCTACACATGTATTATGTTCTATATAGGCATATTTTACTTCAGCTTTGATAATATATGCCATGTTACTAATATACTCTCTCTTGTTCATGTATATCCATTTTGCTTATGTTAACTATCTTTATTGCATTAAATCTTACATACTTAGTACATTCAAATGTACAAACACATTCTCTATGTCTACATAACATTCCTATGTAGGAACCAGAGCTCCTCACAATCATCCTCCCCGTGGCTAATTGGTCATTTTAAAGATAAGCTATTGGTGAGTCCTCAAGTTCGGGGACACTATCTTGCAATCTTACTTTTGCTTTTTCCTTATGTTGAACTTTGATACTAAAAGGGTGAGCCTAGAAAGTTATCTTCGCCCCCGTCCAATATATGCTAGAAGTGTTATTGGAAATGTTATGTAATTATGGTTTATCTTTGACTCTTTTAAATATCTATGCTATCAAAGACTTTCCTTAGTCCCTTTATCTTCGTTTATACTCTCTTATTGTTGTTTACCTTGCTTTCGCGATCAAGAATGTGTAAATGATATGTTAAAAGGTTTGTTTGGGATCCCTTTGCATTCCCATTCACAATGTCATGTCTAGGCTCTAGGCTTGGATCATGGAAAACTTGGTATCAGAGCACTAGGTTGGTAATGGTTCTTGGCATCCAAACACATATTTATTAGAGTCTTATTCATAGTTGTGAGTCGCACCACAACTATGAATGGGTGGCTATGAGACATTTTAGGAGATGTTGCACTTCTTCATGATCTATATCCTGTGATAGAGTTAAGTCCTCTAAGGTTTATATCTTATTCTTGATCTTATCATTTCATAATATGTCTCAAGCTATTCATAATGGTGACATGTCAAATGCGGAGGCTCGAAATGCTCTATGGCTATTGGCCAAAGTGGTGACAACTCAGCTTATTCAACAAATGAGTACCGCAAGACTTCAAGTGGTAAGAGGGAGAAGACAGAGGGTAAGAGGACCCCATATGATGGTTGTCTCCAAGGTTTTAATAATATAATGACTTATCCTAGGTGCCAAAAATGTGGGAGAATATATGACAACACGTGTTGGAGGAATTGATTGGTGGCCTCAAAGGAAGGAAGAGGAAGGGTTCAATTTGAAGATGGCAAACGATGGGATAACTAAACCTAAGTGTCAAAGTTGCGGGAGGAACCATGGTGGCCCATGCTTAAGGAAGACCAATACTTGTTATGGTTGTAGTGTGGGTCACAAGCTAATTCATTACCCATTTGTTCAATGGAAAGGCAAAGGTGTTAGTGTGCAAGTTTCCCCTATATACCGAAAGTGTGGGAAAGGCCATGGTGGCCTATGTTTGAAGAAGTCTAATAGTTGCTTTGGTTGTGGTGAATTTTGTCACAAAGTTAGTGGTTGTTCTCATGCTCAGCCCGATGGTAGAGGTGGTGGTCCTCAAGGCAAAGATGTTGATATTCAAGCTTCGCTTACGAGTCACAAGTGTGGAGGGTACTATCTTACAGATTGTGCGGCTGGTTTGAATGCATCTTTCAAGTATGGTACAAAGGATAATGGGTTGGGACATTGTTCATAGGTTATTAAGGATTATGGGGATAACTATAGGTATTTCTAACTGTACCCCTCTAGGGGGATTACCACACTTGGCATGATGCTCTACAAGTATGTTAAAGGTCTTTGATGTTGATGTGTTGATGCACCAACGTGAGTAGGTGGCACTCTTTATTTTGTTATTCCTTTTATTGCCAAAACGTTTCATGTTGAACTCTAATTGTTGTGTTAGTCATATGAGGTGTCTACTCACGTTGGTACATCCATTTTTGCTACAAGGGTCTATAGAAATTGTCCCATTTTTATTTTGCATAAAATATTGTCTTCTAGTTTTTTTGAGTTGGATATGGTAGATTTTGACTTCATCCTTAGGATGGATTGGTTGCATTCATACTATGCTTCTATTGGTTGCAGAACATATAGGGTCAAGTTCCAATTCCTTAATGAACCTGTTCTTGAGTAAGAGAGTCCTGATGTGGTGGTCAAAGGGAGATTCATTTCTTATATTAAAAACTAAATCTTGATTTCTAAAGGGTGCCTCCACCATCTTGTGAGGGTTAAGGATGTTGAGTCCAAAGTCCTTAATATAGAGTCATTTCTAGTGGTAAATGAGTTCCTTGATGTCTTTCCTAATAAACTTCTTAGTGTTCCTCTCAAAACAGAAAAAGATTTTGGCATACACCTCCTTCTCAACACTCAAAGAATTTCTATTCCCCCCTTATCATATGGACCCGGTGGAGTTGAAATAACAATTGAGAGATTTTTGGGAGAAGGATTTTACTAGGCCTAGCCAATCACCTTGGGGTGTCCCAATGTTATTTCTGAAGAAGAAGGATGGCTCAATTAGGATGTGTGTTGATCACCAACAACTTAATAGAGTCACCATCAAGAATAAGTATCCTCTACCAAGGATTGATGATCTTTATGACCAACTCGAAGGGGCTAGTCACTTCTCTAAGATTGATCTTCAGTCCATGTATCACGAAGAGAAAATTAGAGAGTGTGACATTCCCAAGATGGCCTTTCGAACTAGGTATGGGCATTATGAATTTCTTGTTATGTCTTTTGGATTGACCAATGCACTGGGTATATTCATAGATTTGATGAATAGGGTCTTCAAACCCTACCTTGATTTGTTTCTAGTGGTATCTATTGATTATACCTTGATTTATTCCCATAGTCAGGAGGACATGTGGATCACTTGAGAGTAGTGTTTCAAATTTTAAGGGAGGAGAAATCATATGCCAAATATTATAATTGTAAGTTTTGGTCGAAAAGAGGTTGCCTTTCTAGGTCTTGTGGTGTCGGGTGATGGTATTAAGGTGGATCTTGCAAAGACAGAGATAATTAGAAATCAGCCTAGACCTTTGACTCCGTCAGACATTAGAATCTTCTTAGGCTTAGTGGGTTATTATCGGAGGTTTGTGAATGTGTTCTCTTATATTGATTCTCCCATGAGTAAGTTGACCCAAAAAAGGCAAAGTTTTTTTGGTTCGATGAGTGTCAAAAGAGTTTCCAAACCTTGAAGGATAAACTTGTCTCCACTCCTATCTTGTCTCTCCAGAAGGGTTGGAAGTGCTTGGTGTGCATTCTGATGACTCACGTATTGGTGGTGTCACGACCAAGCCTAGGACTTAGACATGAGATGGTGCATGGGGACACCAAAAGAACCCCAAGAAACCCTCTTAACATATCATTACACATCCTTGGTCACAGAAACAATAGAATACAACAAAAACTAGTAAATTGGAATCACTAGGGCTAAGGGAACACTTTCATATCATAGACATCAAGAATCAAGAGAGTCAAGGCTCATAGCATATATAAATAAAATGTACAACAACACCTCTAACTTTAGATACTTAGCAGGGGGCAAGACAAGCAACCAGACTCACCCTCATAACAATGGCAATAGGTAATCCAAACATACAAGGGATAATCTAATTATAAGCTTGAGAAAAGATAGATATTGTCCCCAGACTTAAGGACTCACCATCACCTAACTCGAAAAATCCATATAGCCATGAGAAGAATCAATAAGAGCTCCGATTCCTACATGGTGATATCATGTAGGCATAGATTATGCGTTAGTACGTTTGAATTTACTAAATATGTTAGATACAATGCAACAAGAGGTAGGCATCATAGGCAAAATGCATAATCATAAGCAATGAATAGCATACTAACAATATGACATGTATGAATGATGGTTGAAGTAAAACCATGCTTATATAGAACATAATAGCAGTGTAAGGAGTGACCATTCTTAGTGCAATCCAAGGCCTACCACATCCTTAGGGAGACGCATGAGGTAAAAACTACTTCATGAGATTTATGGAGTACAAACCCCCCAACAAGTTTGATGGAGTAAACCCCCCCATCATGGTTGATGGGTACCAACCCCCAAAAAGGTTACCCAAGCCTACCACCCCCAAGCTAGGCGATCGAGTTACCAACCCCTCAATAGGTTACCCGGGTATAATCCCCCAAGCTAGGCTTGGTAATCCCCAACACTCTAGAGATAATATCATATATATATATATATATATCCTTTCATCATTATAAACATACTTTCTTTTCATCATCGTAATGTCATTCAACTCATAAGACATGTATTGGACCTTCAATTCCTCAAGAAATCACAATAAGACATTTTATCATATAGTTGGCGGGTGTGTAGTGCTAGTATAAAACCATGCAATTCAAGGGCGAAATCATGCAACAAAACTTGAAGTAAAATAGCCTACAAATGTTTAGTAAAACAATCTTGGAAAATACATTGAAAACCCTCATCAAATATCAAGAGCGATCTTAGTTCAATAGCTTAAAATATGCACAATCGTAATAGGTAAATCATCTCATGGTATATATTTAAAATGAGTAATTGTGATTTTTCAACCAAACTTTCATAAAATCCGAACAGAGTATATGATCATAATCTCTAATGAATTATACCAATAAGCAACACAACATGGAAACGTGTAATTTTCGTAGAAATGGAAGATTGGGCCTCATGGATGAAAGGTATCCATAAATGAAACCCAAATACCTTATACCTAGAATTTCTTGAAATTGAGGTATGAAAGACTTGAAGTTTGGAAGTGGGTCTTGGAATCCAAAGATTGTTGTTTAGTTTTCTTGAATTTGTATTGGGGTTTTGATGGAGGCTCTTGATAGAACTTGAGAATGTATTCCAATTAGGAGGAGTGAATTTTATATTTAGTAATAGGGTTAGGCCAAGTTGTTAAGATAACATAGGAATTACCAAAATACTAATAGAAATAGCTAAATTACGGAATGCCATTATCGAGGCAAAACTTGGTGAGAACCTGTATATACCCCTACACATACAAGTTTTATGAAAACAACAATAACATTTTCATCCAAATTCTAAATAAGGTGAAACCAAGTGTGTTGGAAAAGTGAATTCAAAGAGCTTTGATTTGGTAGGTTGTGCGCCACCATGTTCTTTGCGTGCTAAGAGATATGCCCTTGTAAATTTTACCCTCCTACCGATACTTGTGCAAAACTTAGCCAACGGAAATGCTTTTGAACTTGGATTGATGTAGGGGATACACTATGGTATTAAATGACAAAAATAAGCTTGAATTAAATTTGAATGAGATCTTGAATCTTGAATGAGTTTCTTAAGACCCAGAAGTGAGTTTGGGACACTTGAATTGGGCGAAATATTTGTCTAAGTGTTTGAGAGAGTATTGGGGAATATATTGTATGATATGAAAATGAAATATGGCCAAGTATAGGTATTTTCATGTTTGGGAACACTTAGTCCCAAGTCCCAAAAGTCTTGGACCGAACAAGAAAAATAACTCATAAAATGAACTGAGGCGCGCCCTTGGTGCGTCGCACCTTGGGTGTGAAAACCTTACTGGAAATTAAATTTTGAGAAAATAAAATTGTGATTCGTTTTCTCTAAAATTGGGATTTGACCCATTCCTCATTCAATTTGACCCCCTGATTAAGAATATCAAGTCAGAGTTTCGATATCATGCACGAATTTGAGTTATAAGGAAATTATGATTTTGAGCTCTTTTGAGGCATATTTTCGATCACATTTTGGGGTCCTTTCAATATCTCTCCCTTGGTGAAGAAATGTATATGAGAGACGTAAACATGACAATTTCATCCCCACATAGAGTTGCAAAAATCACTTAAACATCATTTCAAAAGCCTCAACATAAGTGTAAAATCATTATGAACTTATCAATTTAAACATGGATGTACGCAAAGACATGAGGGCTAAGACTTAGGACTTGAAATCATAAAAAGGACCAGATATGCCATCATAAGCTCGAATAGAATGAAAGAGGTATGGATATTACCTTCCATGCCTAATCCGGCTCCACGAATTACACTTCCAACTTCACGATTCTTGAAAAAAGGTATTGACGATCACCACACCCTTATTAATCTCTCTTCACTTATATTCACACAACCTCTCCTACGGACTTTCTCATAGGTCAACTCATCCTCCACAACATCCACAAATCTCAAAAAGTCCTATCACACTTGAATCACCAATACATCTCCTCAACCTAGAAGCATGAATAACTGGAGGAAACATATCCATATCCAAAAGCAATCTCCCATTCGTATGCAACCTTACCAATCCTCCACAACACTCTATTTTGACTCACAAACCGTAAACTCAATTCCCTCTTTACCAACACGACCACACCTTTTATGAGTGAAACCTTCAAATATCCCTAATCACCAACATTAAATTCAAGATCCTCTCTCCTCTCATAGTCATAGGACTTTTTACAACATTTTTTTGTTCCATCCTTTTCCTAGTCAATCTCACCTTCTCTATGCCTTCCATAATAAGATTCGAACCAAATAAAGCCATTTCTCCTGCTTTAAACCACCCGATTAGGGAAATACAATGGCTACCATGTAGAGTCTCAAAAGGAGCCATACCAATGATAGAATGATAGCTACTATTAGCCTCATCAAGAACCATTTTTCTCAAGACATCAACAATAGGCACACACAACCTTTTTTAGTACCTGAAAGCACCATCTCACCCATGGGACAAAACCTCCACCTTGCTAATGCTCATCGAAGCCATCAATTTTAATAAGGAGGGATCAAGATCTTGCTTTTGCTTTACCTTATCAACCAAGGAAAACTTTGAACCATCAACAACCACAATGCTGCCATTATCAACCTCTTCCAACATAACCCTCAAACTTGCCAACCAGTGGGCCTCCCTAGTCACCCCTTTGCTACCACCATCAATATGAACTAGGCTACCTATGGACATCCTACTAAAAGCACTTACCATAACATTAGTCGTATTAGGATGATAATGCATACTCATATCATAATCCTTAAGAAGTTATAACCACCTTCTTTGTCTTAAGCTAAGATCCTTTGGATGAACACATATTGGAGACTTTTGTAATCGGTGACCACTTCAACATATACCCTAAGCAAATAATGATGCCAATTTCTAAAGCAAATACCATGGTGGCTACTTCAAGGTCATAGGTGGGATGATCTTTTTCATGCATCTTAAGTAGTCTAAAAGCATAGGCTATCACCTTACAATTTTTCATTCACACACAACCCAAAGCAATCCGGACAGTATCATAATACCCAACGAATCCTTCCTAATCCTTCCAGTAGAGATAAGAATGTAGCGGACACAAACTTATGTTCAAGGTTTGGAAACTCTTTTCACACTCAATGGTTAACACAAATATAGCCATCTTTTGGGTCAACTTAGTCATAGGAGAAGTAATAGAAGAAAATCCATCCACAAATCTTCGGTAATAGCCTGCGAAGCCCAAGAAACTCCTAATGTTCAATGGGATCAATGGTCTAGGCCAATTTCGAGTCACAACCATATTCTTAGAATCCACCTTAATACCATCCTCTGAGACCACATGACCTAGGAAGGTAACCTACTTTAACCAAAATTAACACTTCTCATACTTAGCACACAACTCCTCTTTCCCCAAGATTTGCAACACTATCCCTAAATCATTCTCAAACTCTAAGTAAATCAACACTTCATCACTAGTGCCCACTACAACCAAACAAGGTAGGTATTAAAGACCCTATTTACGAGACCTATAGACTTAACTACTACATAAGTCAAACCAAAAGACACCACCCCAAATTCAAAATATTAGAAGGGACATTCACTAACACATTGATCACCGAAAATAACTCAATCGAGATAACATAGATTCAACATACCTAAATCTTACAAGATGGTAAATGCAACCCTTAGAGATCAATTGTACCTTAAGATAAGAAATGGACTTACCTCTTTGCAACCACTTTACATGCCCCCGTTCGAAGACGAATTTATTGGGGAATTGGAATCTAAATCTTTGGGCCATACAATCAAGGAGACACAACATCAATGCAACTAATTCATACCAAGTATGGCATCAAAATCCCCCACATCTACCCAATAATTCACAAGGCAGGCCTTGACCACTACGATGGAGGGTGTGATGTCCATCTACCAGTTCAGGGGAATGTACCTTGACCACGATGATGGAGGGTGTGATGTCCATCTACCAGTTAAGGGGTATATACCTTGATCACTATAATGGAGGGTGCGATGTCCATCTACCAGTTAAGGGGTATATACCTTGACCACTATGGTGGAGGGTGTGATGTCATGAAACATTTGAGGGGTACATACCTCAGTCGCCGTCTAAGGTGGTGCTATACCTTGTATTCCAAGTACTAGTCACTTGGTCTATGATGAGAGTCTCTTCCTATACATGTATTATGTTCTATATAAGCATGTTTTACTTCAAGTATTAATAATCCATGCCATGTTGCTAATATACAATCCATTGTTTATGTATATGCATTTTGATTATGTTTTCTATCTCTGGTTGCATTACATCCTACATACTTAGTATATTCAAATGTACTAATCTATGCCTACATGATATTGCCATGTAGTAATTGGAGCCCCTCAAGATCGTCCTCCTCGTGGCTAGTTGGTAATGTTGAATATAAGTAATTAGTAACTCCTTAAGTTCTGCAGCAGTAGTTCTCACTTTTACTTTTGCTATTTCCTTATAATGAAGTTTAACACTAAAAGGGTGAGCCGGAAAAGTTGTCTTGTCCCCCACCCAATCTATGCTAGAGGTGTTGTTGGACAAGTTATTTAATTATGCTTGAGCTTTGACTCTTTTGAATGTCTATTCTATTAAAGACTTCCCTTAGTCCCTTTATCCTTGTTTATACACTTATATTTTTTTTACTTTGTTTTGTTTGGGCTCCCTTTGGGTTCCCATTAACCATGTCATATCTAACCCAGACTTGCATTGTGACATCAACTTTATCTAATCTAACCCCCAATCAAGCTAACTGATGAACCTCCCTAGCCACCTCTTTTCCACCATCATCAACATGAGCTAGACTGCCCATAGACACCCTACTTAGAGCATCAACCATAAGATTAGCTTTGTCAGTGCGATAATCCACACTCATATCAAAAAAATTAAGGAGCTCTAGCCATATTCTTTGTCTCAAGTTAAGATCTTTTTGGGTGAACACATATTGGAGACTCTTATAGTCCGTAAACATATCAACACGAACTCCATAAAAGTAGTGACGCCAAATTTTCAAAGGAAATACTACAGCTGCCAATTTAAGATTATGGGTGGGATAATTTTACTCATGCACCTTAAGTTGCCTAGAGGCATATGCTATCAACTTACCATTTTGCATCAAAACACACCCCAAACCAATTCTTGAGGTATCACAATATACAACAAATCCTTCCAACCCTTTCGGTAAAGCCAAGATAGGAGCGAAAACAAGCTTATGCTTCAAGGTTTGGAAACTCTTGTCACATTCATCAGTCCACATGTATTTTGCCTTTTTTGTGTCAACTTAGTCATTGGAGAAGCAATAAAAGATAAGCCATTCACAAACCACCGGTCACAACCCGCCAAACCTAAGAAACCTTTAATATCCGAGAGAGTCAAAGGTCTAGGCCAATTTCTAATCACCTCCATCTTCTTCGAATCTACCTTAATACCATCACCCGACACCACATGCCCTAGAAAACAACCTGTTTTTAGCCAAACTCACATTTTTCGTATTTAGCATACAACCTCTCCTCTCTCAAGATTTGCAAACCTTCAAGTGATTCACATGATCCTTCTTAGTATGCGAATAAATCAAGATATCATCAATAAAAACAACAACAAAAAAGTCAAGGTTGAGTTCAAAAACCCTATTCATTTGATCCATAAATATAGTCTATGCATTAGTTAACCAAAAAGATATAACCACAAACTCAAAGTGGCCATACCTAGTCCGGAAAGCCATCTCGAAAAGGTCACACTCCCCTTGAAGTGACTATCCCCTAGAAGTTGATCAAAAAGGTCATTAATCATTGGTAGAGGGTACTTGTTCTTTATGGTGACTCTATTAAGTTACTTATAATCACCCAGTACATCCTAAGAGAGCCATCTTTTTTCTTCACAAATAGAACCAGTGCACCCCAAGGTGACTTACTAAGCCTTATGAAACCCCTCTCCAACAAATCCCTCAATAACTCCTTCAACTCCGTTGGGGCCATATGGTAAGGGGGAATAGAATTGGATTGAATATTAGGAAGGAGGTTTATACCAAAGTCTATTTCTCTTTCGGGAGTTACAGCAGGAAGCTCATTTGGAAAGATATAAAGAAACTCATTAACCACCTAAACTGACTCAATAGGAAGGACTTCAGACTCAACATCCCTAACCCTCACAAGATGATAGAGACAACTCTTAAAAATCTACTTTTGGGCTTTACGACAAGAAATGAATCTACCCTTGAAAACCCCTTCATGAATTTTTTTCACTCAACGACGGGCTCATTAGGGAATTGGAGTTTAACCGTATGGGTTCACTAATAAATAGAAGCATAATATGCATACAACTAATCTTTCACAAAAATTACATCAAAATCTACCATCTCTGACTCAACAAGAATCACAAGGCAAGATTTTATGCAATATTAATATGGGACAATTTCTAAAGACTCTTTTAGCAACTATGGACTCACCAAAGGGGGTTGACACTTCATAAGGTTCACACAATATTTCGGGACTAACATGAATCTTTTAGGAAACAAAAGGAGTAATAAAAGAAAGATGGCACCCGGGTCTATTAATGTATACATATCAAAATAAAAAACCTTTGACATACTTGTGATGACATTAGGCACAACATCCAACCCTTGTGTTCCTTAAAGACCATAGAATCTATTTTGCCTTGGAGCACCCCCTTGTTGGCCTCCTCTTCCCTTTTGTCCTACATTTGAACCTTGGCCTTTTGGATGACCATCTCTAATATTGTTTTGAGCATGAGGACAATCAATCACCTTATGACCCACTTCATCACTACCACGACAAGCATTAGAGCTTCTCAAATATGGGTCATTATGGTTCCTACCTCATCTCTGGCACATAGGGTTAGGCAATCCACCACCACCACATTAGAATCTTGGATAATCATTAGCAAATCTCATATTAGGAGCGTTGAAAGACCCTTGGCCTTGGAACATGTGGCTTTGAGGAAATCGACCACCCTTGGAACTTTGGAATCTACCTTCAAAACGAGCTATCTTGGACTCACCACTTCTTATTTTTCTAAGATTTTCACCCTCAAGTTGCTTAGTATATGTCATGATATGAAACAAATCCATATCATCCACAAACTTGCATGGTAGTACGACAATCCTCATTAACCAAGTCGGACACTTTTGACACAAATTTTTTCATCCTTGATATAGGCTCGACAATCAGTCATGGAGTATCCTTGGAGAGTTTGTTGAACTTGAGGGAATAGTCATTAACACTCATGGAACCTTGCTTAACGTTCATAAAATCAATCATTTTAGACTTCCTTAGCTCGATAGGAAAGAACCGGTTGAGGAATGCAGCTTTGACCTTCTTCCAAAGAATAGCGTCATCATCTTTGCTATCCAATATCTATTGGGTAAACAAAATTTGGGCCACACCTTTGTGTCGGTAAGCCAGTAACTCTGATTTCTCTTTCAAATTGACCCCCATAATAGACAACACTTTATACACCTCATCGATGAACTCTTGGGGATCCTCATCCAGTTTGGATCCATGGAACTTCGATAGGTTCATTTTAGTGAAAATCCCTCAACACAGGAGTTAGAGTGGGAGCTTGAGGGGCTTGGACTTCTTGGTGAATTTTGTTGGTCATAGCATGAGCCAACATTGTAATAACATCCCAAAATTCACCGCTCCACCTTTACGAGCTTGAGGAGTAGGAACGGTCGGTTGCTTCTTGGGTGTACTAACTCTCCATACTCTCCCTTTTTGAATCGGTATGATCTGGAAGAGGAAAGAGCATCTGATAGGGAAAAAGTCTTACACTGACATCTAAAGCATGATATAGACCATTGAAGCATTAAAACATTTCCTAGAATGCCTCCAAGCCTCCCATTCTTGGTGTTGATGTGCTTCACAACCATGAACAAGACTTTAATCAACACGATGTGTTGGATTTTGAGGACTATTGACAATCTAGGCCTCTAATACCAAGTTTTATGACCCAAGCCGAGGGCCTAGACATGACACGAGGAATGGAAACTCGAGAGGACCCTAAAAAAGCATCTTAACATATCATTCGCACATCCTTGGTTGTGGAATCAAAATAAATAACACAAGAGTTATAAACAAGGGAAGCGGGACTAAGAGATGTCGTGATATTTATAAAATCATAAAAGAGTCAAGTTCATTTCATAAGTACATCAAATATTCAACACCTTTAACATGGAATAGAGTAGGGGCTAAGACACTTTCTGGGCTCACCCTTATAAGATCAAGTGTTCAACATAAAGAAATATCAAATTGTAAGAGTAGTATAGATAGTATGCTCAGACCTGAGGACTCACCAAAGATTACCTTCCAAAGTACCAAACTAGCCACGTGGTGGATGATCAAAAAGTGCTCTAGTCCCTACATGGTTATATCATGTAGGCATAGGATATGCATTAGTACATTTAACCTTATTAAATATGTAGGATGCAGTGAAACAAGGCATAAACCAATATAGATAAAATGCATAATCATATGTAATGGATAAGTATATAGTAATATGGCAATCATGATTAATGTTTGAAATAAAACATGCTTGTAAATCATATAACTTGCATAGTACATATCACATATGTAGAAAGAGACCATAACCGACATAGACCAAGCGAGATACTACTTGGAAATACAAGGCATGTCACCCCCTTGTAAGGTTATTGATGCATGCTACCTGCTCAACAAGGTGATTGATGCATGTCACCTCTCAACATGGTGATTGATGCATATCACCCTCTCAATAAGGCGATTGAGGCATGTCACCCCTCAATAAGTTGATTGGGGCACGTCACACCCTCAAAAATGTGATTGAGGTATGTCACCCCTCAACAAGGTGATTGAGGCATGTCACCCCCTCAATAAGGTGATTAAGGCATGTTACCACTGAACAAGGTGATTGAGGCATGTCACCCCCTCAACAAGGTGGTTGAGGCAGCTCACCCTCTCAATAAGATATTATCTACTTGCAGCAGCATCGATACCTTTCGTGAATTCAATACATATGTGCAAGCTCTTAATTATCATGTAGTCACTTGACTTATAAATCATGTAATCGCACATTAATAACTTGAAAATCCATGTCATGACATTTTATCAAACACTTGGTGGGTTCATAATGCTTGTTCAGAATATACAATTCAAGAGTGAAATATTATGGGAAAACTCAATGTAAATCTACCCACCAACATACATTAAAACTCTCATGTAGGATACCTTGAAATCCATCATCAAATCTCATAATAGATCGTAGTTTCATGGCTCAAAACATGAATAGTATCAATAGACAAAATTAATTCATGATATAAACATGAAATAGATAGATATACACAATCAATCAATATTTCATAAAACTCCAACATAATTTATAATCAAAATCCATAGTAAGAGATGCCCATAGATAATACAACTTGAAAATATGCAATTTTCATAAAAATGAAGATTGGACTCCACGGGTGAAAGGACCAAATGGATGAAACCTACATACCTCAATCTTGGTTTTTCTTGAGATGAGAACTTAGAGCTTGAAGTGAATCCTTGAGTGACAAAGTTAAGCTTGAAATTCTAGAAATTTTAACGAGATACTTGGTTAAGCCTTGGAGATGTTTTTGAGAGGGTTTTAAGTGATAAAGAGTCGAAAAATAGCTAAGTATGGATGTTTTCATGCATAAGTGGGCTTGGGGCTATGACCCAATTTACTTGGCCAACATAGGAAAATTAAGGAAAAATCAACATTGGTTCGTGTTTGGTCTTCAACGCGAACCAAATATGAAGGCAAAATTTGTACTGCTCCGTGCCCCTACAGCGGATGCTCTTTGGAAATTGAAAAGTAGCAAATTTATTTTTCACTATGGGTCCTCTAGAATCCACTTTATACCCATCTTGCACTGATGTTTGCCCTTTGATTGAGAATATGAAGTTAGATTTTTGATATCATGCACAATTTTTGAGATATATAGAAATTACGATTATGGTTTGGGCCGTTTCATGGACAAATATCATGCACAACTTTAAAAGCATATTTTGGGGCGTTTCATGGAGTATCTTATCTTTAGTACTTTTTGCCCATCTTACATATCATAAATTCTATGTACTAATGACATTTGGCGCTATATCATCTTATGATTTAAATTCAGGTACCCATGATAGCAGATATTTAATAAGACAATCTCCATCAGTAGTCGATGAGGCCTCGTTGCATTTAGAAGGGCTCATAAGTCTTTATGTCTTTTGTATTTATTTCAATTGATGTAGTCGCGTGCCTACCCTAGTACCTAGTTCAGAGTCAGTAATTTAGAGGCTTCATAGACTAGAAAGATATTATTCAGTTTATTTTCTTAAAGTTGTTTGAAAGCCACGAGTCAAAATTTATCTATTATCATATATTATGTTCATTGGTTTAGTTAAATGACTTGAGTTTTCTGATACCTATTGTGTCCTCCTAGGGTGAACTAGTGTTGTTTGTACACAAAAAGGATGGTACCTTGAGAATGTATATCGACTATCGACAACTGAATAAGGTGACAATTAAGAACAAATATCTCCTCCCTAGGATTGATGACCTATTTGATCAGCTACAGGGTGCCAAATGCTTTTCAAAAATTGACTTGAGATCAGGTTATCACCAAGTGAGGGTGAAGGAGCAAGATATACCCAAGACAACTTTCGGAACCCGCTATGGTCATTTTGAATTCCTTGTTATGTAATTTGGGCTAACGAATGCACCAACACTATTTATGGATCTGATGAAAAGGGTATTCAGGCCATTATTATATGTTTTTATGATTGTATTTATAGATTACATTTTGGTATATTCAACATTAGAAAAGGACCATGCATATCACTTGTGATAGGTGTTGCAGACTCTTCGTGATTGAAAGTTGTATGCCAAATTTTCTAAATGTGAATTTTGGCTAAAGCCAATGGCATTCTTGGGTCATATTGTGTCTGCTGATGGAATAAGGGTTGATTCACAAAAGATAGAAGCTGTAAAAGATTGGTTAAGACCCACAACACCCATGGAAGTTTAGAGCTTCTTAGGCTTGGTAGGATATTACAGGAGGTTCGTTGAAGGTTTTTCTTCTATTTCTGCACCTCTAGCAAAGCTGACACACAAGGCAACCAAATTCCAATGGAATGATGCATGTGAAAGAAGCTTCGAGGAGCTAAACAATAAGTTAACTTCTGCACCTGTGCTAGTACTTCCAGAAGGTATTGGGGGGTATTAGTGGAGTGATGTATGATAGTGTAGAACCAGGGTCAATTAATGCATATTCATTATGTAAAAAGATGCACAATGTACTAGTGACCACATCAGGTGAAACTTTCAAATTTTGTCGATTCCCCAATACATAAGTGCGATTCTGGACCCTACTAGAGCTAGCTGTCCCTCTAACACCTCTACCATGACCCATAGGTGCTTGCTTACCCCTACTTGCTAGAGGAACTGATAGTGATGATGCAACAACTCACCCAGTAGATTGTGCCATACCACCCATACATCTCCTTGGGCAATTCCTTATTATATGCCCTGGCATAGCACACAAATAACAAACATCTGTCCCAGCGCGACATATACCTGGATGGCTCCTTCCACACTATTTACAAGGTTGCATAGGATTCATTGATTGGCCTGCCAAATAACGCATTCTCCCGGGTACCTTTCCCTTCACCTCACTGACCAAACTGATTAATTTGAGGACCTTGAAGTTGTGGTGGAGCACTGACTATAGATTAGGAGGAGGATGGCCTAGGTGGTCTATTAGAAAATAGAGGCCTAAAATCTCTTTGGGGTGATGTAAACTGCCCAGCAGATATGGCTTTTTTGGCCTGCCCCTTTTCTAATTCTTATGGCCTTCTCCTTTGCTTCTAGTCCTCCAATTTCTGTGCAAACTCCTGCATTCTTCCTATGTCCATATCTTTTTTTAAGGAAGCAATGGTATAGTCTCTGACAAGATACGTATCCAACCTATGTATATATCGATGGACCCTATCTGCCATTGTAGCGACTAAATTAGGAGTATATCTTGCCAGGGAATTCAATTGAAGGTTATACTCCCTCACACTCATATTCCCTTGATGGAGATTCAGAAATTAATCTTCATGGGCCTCTCAGATCTCCAATGGCAAATAATGGTCAGAAAATGACACTTTTAATTCCTTCCAGGTGGTTGGAGGTACATCTATACCCTTAGATTGTTTCCAAGCTTCATACCACAATATAGCAATATCCTTCAGCCTATATGTCGCTAACTCGACTGCTTCTGTACCACCCATATGCATAACTCCTAACGTACGCTGAATCTGATCAATAAAGTCTTGGGGGTCTTCATTAGGATCTAACCCAGTGAAGGTTGGAGGGTCTAAATAAAGAAAATCACGTATCCTGGTACCAGCTGCCCTATTTGTACCACCTGTACCCATAACTGGACCTTCCTGTATCTGACCTTGACTAGCAACTATACGGGTCAATAGCTAAACTGCATTTCTCAGATCCTGCGCTGTAGCTTTAACAGGTGTTTCTGGGAAACTTCACTGCTCTCTAGTTCATTAGGAACTGGAGGATTTAGAGATGTCTATGACAGAGACTCTTCTCAGATTGCATATTACTGTCTCCCCTGTCTGGGTATACCAACCACCACTTCTTTTTCCGTTCCTTTACCTTTATTTTTCCTTATCTCAGGCATAGTTACTGTAAAAACAATTTAGAGATTAGACACAATCAACCTATTTCACCTCTCTCTATGGCACGATCTAAAGAATGGGAAGAAAGTAATAACTCTAAATGCCAAGTAGCCTCCTGCTTATAAATATGGTGCACAACACATTGATAAACAAGATTCTACATAGACACAGCTTTGTAGACTCTCTACGATGATCTGCTCTGATACCACTTCTATCACGCCCCAGAATCTCATAGGGCGCACCAACATCCATTATTGATAAGGTTCGGGAGAACCAACCTGTAACAATATGTGTTTTGCACAAATTATAAGGGGTTGATACGTTTGACATGCCTTTAAGCAGCTAAAACAATGATAACAAGCCAAAAGAAAATGCATACGACTAGGCTATTGGGGTCACGCTATCTAAAGTGCGAGACATGGCTTCACTGGGCTTTATATAGTCTACAAAGAGTTTAAATAAAGAAAAACATCTAACAATGGTCAAGACAGGCCCCATATCAACAAACTGTGCAAGAAAAACATGTAAGCTCTGGACATGTACAAAGCCCCGAAGCAACCTGGAGCTTGATGATAGCAGCTGAATAGCTTGTACTCCTACTGAGTAGATCTACTAGCACCTGTACCTGCAGCATGAAATGCAGGTCCCCCGCAAGGGACGTAAGTATGGGATAATTTACTAAGTTTGTAAGGCAGGATATACTGTATATAAACTAATAACTCAAATTAAACCACGCATCTATGGAAAATCAGGGACCACCCTTAGTTATGCTGTGGAATCATGTACTTTACATCCTTCATATCACTTTACCTTTATTGTAAAATTTGTACTGTAAAATCTGCGCATAACTGTAATCATATGACTAATTGATCTATGGTAAACTATATCAGGATCGTCCCTATGCTAGGTTCTATATGAACCCCTTAAGGCTCCACCCATCAAACTGTATTGGGATCGTCCCTATGCTAGGTTCATAATTGAAACCCCTTGGGCTCCACCCATCAAACTATATTCTGCATCTTTTAATTACCTTTGAGATGATTCTTTTGGTGGCCATAATATTGGAACTGAAAGACTATATATGTAACATGTGATATGTGGATAATCACACAGGACAACAAGACAGTGAAAAGAGTATGTTATGTAAATAATAAAATGCATATGAATTGGAATAACTTGAGAACTTTACTCCGTAACAAGAACTAATATCACTTGGTGTCCAAGCATGTATGCAGTTTTAAAGATGACTATGTATTGAATCATATGAACATGTACAAAAGTGGAGACATGGTTAATAGTTATGCCGGAGTTGGTGAATGCCTTTATGTACCAAGGAGAGAGCTATGTTCCATGCCAAGTGATACGAAATCAAATAACCTTACATACCTCATTATATGACCTCGTTACTATCTCGAGATAACCTTCCCTTCCTCCAAATATTTATCTACAACATAATAGAGGATAACACTAACATTAATAGCCAATATATATACCTTGGCATCCCAATCACATAACAGAACAACACATGGGCAGCGGGTGTTTATGAACCCGGGTGTATTCCTTTAACTTTTCCGCACCTAATCATATTTTCTACTACACATTAGCATGTACACATCATCTAATGCCTATTTCAAGTCCATAATAGCCTTACAACATCCCACAAAGCACAATATATTACAATTCCACACAATCTAAAAACGTACAGCATAACGTTACCTTTCTTCGCTACACTTTGATGTCGACAGCTCCAAACTTATTCCAAATTTAACCAAACTGTTCCAGAAACATTTATACATACAACCAGCTATGAATCAGTTTTATAACAGCAATAAATCAGTTATTAAGGATGTGAAGCAATAACTTGCTTTCCAACAGTCCACAAGTTCATATGAAGCACATAATTGCGATATCATATAATGACTCACTTTTATGGACTATAACAGTAGTTAATTGGCCTTTTTACACTTCTATAAAAACAACATTTACTGGATAATTAAGTACTAATACATAATAAAGCCAGCCAACAAGACAAAAACCTCTTAATTAACAAGAAAAGCACGCAAGAATCCCTAGTACACAATCTGTCCAGAAATTCTAGCACCAACATATTAACATATACTTCTTCTTTTTCATAAGAGAACTATACTAAACATATATGTAAACTTACTTACCACTTACTTAAAGGTGTAAGGCTTCTACAAGAACCCTAGGAGAGTTATTTAGCTACTTTGCAAGGTGGAAGAAAGAAGAGCAATAATGTTGGGAGAAAGCAAAAAATTTTTCCAAGTTAAAGTGAATGGATATGTGCTGCTTATAACCCCTCATTATATTACCACTTTGGCCGACCTTCTTTTGGT
>JAOTQJ010196354.1:0-20686 GCA_025642045.1 Solanum sejunctum
AGTCTATTTCCCTTTCAGGAGGAACACCAAAAAGGTCATTTGGAAGACATCAAGAAACTCGTTTACAATTGGAACAGACTCTATAGGAAGGACTTTAGACTCCACATCCCTAACCCTTACAAGATGGTAAGACACCCCTTAGAGATCAACTTACAATCTATTATTGACCACTAAATCTTGACTTTCCGACTCAAGGATGGGTTCATTTGGAAATTAAAATTTGACCCTACGAGTTCTACAATCAATAGAAGCATAGTAGGCATGCAACCAATCCATCACTAGAATGACATCAAAATCAAATATGTCTAACTTCACAAGATTACAAGGCAACACTTTATGCAATATGCAAATAGGACAACTTCTATAAACTTTTCTAGCAACAACAGATGCATCAATAGTAGTAGACACTTCATACGACTCATGCAACAACTTGAGTCAACATGGAACTTTTTGGCAACAAAGAAGGTAACAAAAGAAAGAGTGACACCTAGATCAAATAATGCATATATATCAAAGTCAAAGATTTTTAACATACCAATAACAACATTAGGGACATCATCAACCCCTTGCCTCCTATGCAAAGCATAGACCCGATTTTGCCTTAAGGCACCATCTTGTTAGCCACCTCTCCCCAATGGGACCACACTAGCACCTTACGGCCGAAACTCCTTGCCCCTATTGCTATTTCAATGGTAATCTATCGCCTTATTCCCCATTTTACCACAATCTTAACAAGTAGCGGTATTCCTCAAACATAGGCCAACATGACCCTTACTACATTTTGGACACACATCAATAAGAGCCACACTCCCTACACCTTGAGCCCTTGGAAGATAATTTGTAACCCTTTTATCAGATGCATAAGTAGGCCTTCTTCCTTGATGGAAACAACCACTCCTTTAGAACTTACCCTCAAAATGGATCCTCTTGGCCTCATGCCCTTTTATCTTCCTTAATTTCTACTCTTACATATCACTAATCAATATGGCAGACCAACATTCTTCGCTAACCAAGTCGGAGATACCCATAACAAATTTGTTCATTCTTGACTTTGAGTCGGCAATCAAGTGAGGAGCAAACTTTGAAAGTTGGGTGAACTTGAGGGAATAGTCCCTCACACTCATGGACCCTTGTCTCAAATTCATAATTTCCACCATCTTAGCTTCCCTAAGTTCAAAAGCGAAGAACCAATTAAGGAAGGCCACCTTAAACTCCTCCCAAAGCACCATATAGTCAACTCCCTTCTCTTTCTTCCATTAGTTGTACCATATTTGTGCTATCCCTTTGAGTTGGTAGGCCATTAACTCTGCCTTATCCTCTAACCTCACACCCATGATGGATAAAATTTTGTAGACCTCATTAATTAACTTTTGGGGGTCCTCACTCACCTTTGACCCATGGAATTCAGGGTGATTTATTCTCATGAAGTCTCTTACTCGAGAGGCTAGAATAGGAGCATGAGGGGCTTGGGCTACTTGGTTATCTTTATTGGCCACCACTTGTATAAGCAAGGTAAGAACATCCGTAAGTGCTCCATTGGCCGGTTGCTCCTCGAGCATGTGGGCTCGTATTTCCCTCATATTAGGCATGATCTATCATAACAAAAAAAAATCATTAGGGGGAAAGCTTACTTAAACTCTATAGTATATTTTAAAACATGAAGAAAAGAAACATTTCCTAAAACATGTCATAACCTCGTACTCATAGTTGTGGTACACAACACAACCATGAATAACACTCTAATCGACGCGGTGTATTGGATTCTGAGGATCTAACAACCTAATGCTCTGATACCACCTTTTGTCATGGGTCAAGCCTAGGGCTTAGACGTGACCAACGAATGGAGAACCCAAAGGAACCCCAAATAAGCCTCATAGCATATCTTACGCATCCTTGGTTGCAGAAGCAATTAAAATGACTATTAAGAGATAAATGCCAACAAGGGAAAATTGGGACAAAGGATAAACTTCCATATTATAAATATCAAGAGTCAATAGATCAAGCTTATAACATAGATACATAATATGTCCAACAACATCTCTACTACATAGATAAGAGCTGAGGCCAAGACAAGCAACCGGGCTCACCCTCATAGTCAATACATAAGTCAAGAGAGAAAGTCATAATACATGACAATAGATCATAAGTAACGTCCCCGAATGGAGGGCTCACCAACAAGCTTGGTAGAAGTCGTACTACGTGGAGGAGGAGGATCAATCGGTACACTAGTTCCTACATGGTGACACCATGTAGGAATAGAATATATGCTAGTACTTTTGAATGTACTAAGTATGTAAGATGAAATGCAACATGGGATAATTTCATAATCAAAATGTATAAACATAGGAAATTATTTGCATATAAATATATGATATGTATAAATGATGCTTGAGATAAAATCATGCTTATATAGATCATAATACGAGTGTAAGGAGTAACCACTATTGTGCAAGCCAAGGCCTACCACCCCATTATATAGGAGTATGAGTTATGTACCCCTTCATAAGGTTGATGGAGTATAAACCCCCCACTGAGGTTGATGGTGTATAAACCTCCTACTGGGGTTGACAGAGTAAAAATCCCCCTATGAAGGTTGATGGGTACTAACCCTCAACAATGTTACCCAGGCCTAACACCCCTCGAGCTATGCGACCAAGGTACTAACTGCTTCATATGTTACCTGGGCCTACAACCCCCTGAGCTAGGCTTCGTCATCCCAAACACTATATAAAGATTGTATTATATATATACGTCTTTTATCATCATACTCATACATTCTTTTTAATCATCATTCTATCATTATTTCATCATCGTATAGTCATTTAACTCATATGACATGCATACGACCTTCAATTGCTCAAGAATCCAAAATTAGACATTTTCTTAAACACTTAGAGGGTGTATAATGCTAGTGTAAAATCATGCAATTCAAGAGTGAAATTATGCTAGAAAAATTAGTGTAAAGTCATCAATAGATACTTAGTAACACCCTCAAACAAAATACATCAAGACCCTTCATGAATCCTCACCCATAGACCTTAGATTCATGGCCCCAAACATAATAAAACAGTCATAATTTCATAAACCCCAACATAGTGTGCAGTGATTTTCATAGTAAATAAGAGCCATGAGTAAATCAACTCCAAATCATGCAATAACATGTAAATGGAGCCTTAGGCATCATGGGAGAAAGGAACCCATGAAAAAAACCTACATACCTTTTCTTTGCAGATAAACTTGATAGAGATTGGAGATGGAGACTTGAAGTTTAAGAGTAAATCATTAGATCCGGAGAGGTACTTGAGACTTGAGTTTAGGAGTAAAACATTGGGCTAACTGTTTGAATGAGTATTGGGGAATGTTAAGAATGATATGCGGGTGAAAAATGATCAAGTATGGGTATTTTTATGTTTGGGGATATTTAGGCCCAAGGCTTCAAAGTCTTGGACCACAAGAAAAATAATTGGACGGAAAAATATACATGTCAGTGTCATGAACAGGATACAAAAATGAATTCCTTCATCTGCGCGCCCTTGGCACATCACGCCAGTGGTGTGAAAAGGTCTCTGGAAATTGTCACTTGGAAAATCAAAATTGCTAATCGTTTGCTCTACAATCGGGGTTAGACCCTTCTCCCCCTAATTTTGACCCCCTGAACAAGAATATGAAGTCAGATTTTTAATTATTCATAGATGGATTTTGAGACATATGGAAATTATATTTTTAGCCACTTTTGAGGAACATTTTTTAGCACTTTTTGGGGTCATTTCATATAAGACCCTGCCCCATTAGTTTCCCAAAGGTAAAATATTATATTAGCTTAGGATTGTACACCCTTTCCCACTCTAGCCTTTCTTTACCTGGAATCTTTAGATTCACAGTTTTGGCATTATAATAAAGCATTGCATGATAGGAGAATAACCAAGTCATGTCTAATATCACATCAAAAAGGGTCAACTCCAAAACTACCAAATCAACCCAAATTTGAAAATTGGTAAAAAGGGTAGAATAAGTAAAATAGACATGGGTGACTAATATAGACTCTCCAACTGAGGTTGAAATATGAATGGGAGCATCAATTATATCTCAAATCAATTCAAAACATAAGGAAAAATTATTTACACATAAGAATATGTAGGGCCTAGTTAAAGAAAATACTAGTCAGTCAACTGCAGACAAGAATAGCACATATGATCACTACATTAAATACCTTAGCCTATGTCCTACCTGTAAATGCATAAGCCTAAGCCTTATCATCCTAAGGAGAACCTCTTTGCCTTGTTGTGCTACTCCTCTTCTTGTATTATCATTACCTTGTCCTCCATTGTCACGACCCAAGCCTAGGGCCTAGACGTGATACAGCGAATAAGAAGTCCGAAGATAATCCAAACAAGCCTCTTGATTATAACATATACACATCCTTGGTTGCAGAAGCAAAAGAAAACAATATTAAGAGTCAACTAATAAAAAAGGAAAATGGGACTAAGGGAAGTCTTTGATAATCATAAAAACATGACAGGAGTCAAGCTCATAGCATATACAAACATAGTATTCAACAACACCTGTACTTTAGAATAGAGTAGGGCGAAGACACTGCCCTAGCTCGCCCTCATAATAATAAGTATTCAACATAAGAAGGAGTCTAAACATAACATGAAATAAGTAGATATTGTCCTCGAAATTGAGGACTTACTAAAGCTTTCTCCGAGAATTGAACTAGCCATGTGGAGGAGAATGGTCAAAAGGAGCTCTGATTCCTACATGGTAACATCATATTGGTATAGAACATGTGTTAGTACATTGGAATGTACTAAGTATGTGAGATGTAATATAATAAGGATATAAGTCATCATATTAGAATTGCATGCATTTAGACAATAGATATAATCTTAATATGATATGTATATTCAATGATTGTAATAAGACATGCATGTAAAATATTTATCATTCATAATATAAATTACATATGTAGGAGAAGACCTTAACAGACATAGACCAAGCGAACTAATACTTGGATCCCAAGGCATAACACCCCCTTTGTAACGTGATCAAGGTATGTCACCCCCTCAATAGGGTGATCGAGTCATGTCACCCTCTCAATAAGGTATGGTCTATTTACCATGGTAAACAATACAATAAACAATTTGATACATGTCACCCCCTCATCATCAAGACATGTCACCCCCTTGACAAGGAGTGGTATAACTAGATGGATCCACTAGAAAGCCATAAGAGAGAATATATATAATTCTATAGTGGCACATAGTTTACAAACTAAAGACGTTATATAAGGACCCCTTGAGTCGAGCCCCCATCTTAAGTGTCAATCTGTGCTAAGTATAATCTTACCAAATACTTGAAATGGTCACAACTTGAATAACTTGTAAGAAACATGATAACTTGACATGAGTAGGTCATAACATGCTTGACCTCTACTAGTGAGCCTAATTTGAACATGAGAGTAAAATAATAAAAATGTTTGATCCCTCAACTTGACATGAATGGCTCACTAGAGGGTAAAATCTTGAAATAGGACTCAATTTTTTATTACTTGCAATATCATGGATACTTTTCATGAAATCAATACTTGTTTGAATGCCCTCGATCATTATGAAGTCACTTGACTTGTAAATCATGTAAACAACTTAAGAATTCTTGTCATGTAATTTCATCAAACACATGGTGGATTCATGATACTTGTTCAAAATCATGAAATTCAAGAGCAAAACACAATGAGTAAAATCAATTCAAAATCAATTCACTAACATTATGATGAAACCTTAGTTTGGGTATCATGAAATCCATATCAAAATTTCATTATAGTTCGTAGTATTCCTAGCTCAATCATGCATAATTTCGACACTTGATAAAACTCAATATAATTTATGTTCATATTTCATAATAAAATATACTCATAAATAATACAACGTGAAATCATGAAATTTTCATAAAAACAAAAGGATGGGCTCCATGGATGAAAGGGCCCATGGATGAAACCTACATGCCTCAAATTTGGACTTTTCTAGAGATTGAGTTGGGGGAAACTTGAAGCTTCAGATGGGTTCTTGAGTTTCAAAATTGAGCTTGAAATCCTTAAATTTGAATAAGAGATTTGATGAAGTCTTGGAGAGGTTTTAGATATGGTTTTTGAGAGATATAGAGTTGAAAAATAGCTTAGTATGGTAGAATTCATTTTTAAATGGGCACTGGGTTATGACCCCTATGTCCTTGGCCAAAATATGAAAAAGTACAAAAATTTTACATAGGTACAAGCCCCTAGGACGATGTGTACCAGATGCACAAGCCAAACAACACTGGGCGTGGACAACAGCTAGAATTCAAAGATTCATAGAAATCATTTTTCGCAATGGGTTTTTTAAAATCTGAGTTATACCCATCTTCAATTGAATTTTGCCATTTGTTCAAGAATATGAAGTTAAATTTTTGAAATCATGCACAGATTTTGAGATATGTGGAAATTATGATTCTGGGGCATTTCGAAGCTCATGAGGGGTGTTTCAATATCTCCCCCTTGGAAACATTCATCCCCGAAAGTTAAAGAAAGATGAGCAAGAGAAGTAATTATGAAGCTTTCAGCCCAACATGAATGCAACAACTATATTTTAAACATCATTTTGAAAAAGTCTCAAAATGAATGTCAAAAATCACCATAAACTTGTTACCACGAACATGAATGCATGCAAAATGACATAAGAGCCAAATTTTAGGACTTGAAATCATGGATAGGACTTAATTTGTTGTCTTAGGCTTGAATAGAGTGAAAGAGGCATGGATATCGCTTATTCATGTCGCCTCGATTTCCCAAGTGATACTTCTTATTTGTTGATTCCTCCAAAAGGTCCTTGACGGATGCTACATCCTTGTTTCTTAGCCTTTTCACTTTTCAAACCAATATCTCCACCAAGACCTTCTCATAGGTCAAATTATCCTCCCCAACACCCACAACCTCTAAGGTCACTATAGCACTTGGTTCACCTACACACTTACTGAACATTGACATAAGGAATATCGGTCAAACCATGTTCATATCATAGGTAACTCCAATTCATAGGCAACCTTAACAACTCTCCTCAAAACTCTATAAAGACCCACAAACCTTGGGCTCAATTCTCTTCCCTGCCAAACCTAACCATACCCATCATGTGTGAGACCTTCAAGTAAACCCAATCACCAACATTAAACTCACGGTCTCTTCTTCGCATAGGAGTAGGACTTTTGTCTACTTTGAGTTGTCTTCAATCTATCCCTTATCAACCTTACCCTATCACAAGTTTCCATAGCCAAATTTGGTCCAATCAAATCCATCTCATTATCCTCACCAAATTACCTCTCTAAAGTCTATATACATCTTTGTGGAACTGGGTGAATAGAATAGGATGAATTATGGCCCTCCTCTAAAATCAACTCCCTCAAGTCATCAACATTAGGCACATATAACCTACCTTAGTACCTAAGGAAACCATTTCCCCCTTGGGAGAAAACCTCCACTTTACCATCCTTTACCAATGCTTTCAGTTCTAGCAAAGCGGCACTAAGGTCTTTTTTAGATTTGACTTCTTCGATCAAAGAATATTTAGAACCATCAACAACAACCACACCACCATTTTCAACTTCATTCCACCTAACCCTCAACCTAGCTAACTGGTGAATTTCTCTAGACACCTCCTTGTAAGCTACCCAAGGACACTCTGCTTAGAGCATTGGCCCCAATATTAGCTTTGACGAGATGATAATGCACACTCATGTCATAATCCTTAAGAAGCTCTAACCACCTTATTTGACTCAAGTTAAGACCCTTTTTATATGAACACAATTGGAGACTCTTTTGGTCGGAAAACATATCAATATGAATCCCATATAAATAATGATGCTAAATTTTCAATGCAAACACCACAACGATAATTCAAGATCATGCGTGGGATAATTTCGCAAGTGCACCTTAAGTCACCTAAAGACATATAATATAACCTTGCCATTTTGCATCAAAACATAACCCAAACCAATCCTTGAGGCATCACAATAAATCACAAATCCTTCTACCCCTACAGGTAGAGCCAAGAAAGGAGGAGAGATAAGTTTGTCTTTCAAAGTTTGAAAACTCTTTTTACATTCACTGGTCCAAACAAATTTTTCCTTCTTTTTTGGTTCAAATTCGTCATAAGGGAGGCAATACAAGAGAAACCATTTGCAAACCTTCGATAGTAACATGTTAAACCCAAGAAACTCTAAATATCCATCGGAGTCAAGGGCCTAGGCCAATTCTTTATCATCTTTATTTTCTTAGGATTCCCCTTAATTCCATCATCCAACACCACATGCCCTAGAAATGCAACCTCTTTCAACCAAAATTCAAACTTTTCATATTTAACAAACAATCTCTCATCCCTCAAAATTTACGACACTACTCTCAAATGATTCACATGTTCCTCTTCACTTTAGAAATAAATCAATATATCATAAATAAAGACTACTACAAACATATCAAAGGAGGGTTTGAAGACCCTATTCATGAGATTCATATATATAGTTGATCCATTAGTCAAGCCAAAAGGCATTACCACAAATTTAAAATGCCCACACCTAGTTTAAAAAGTCATCTTGGAAATATCACACTCCTTGACTCTCACTTGGTGATATCCGACCTAAAGATCAATCTTAGAAAAGTGACTAGCCCCTTGTAGTAGATCAAAAAGGTCATCAATCCTTGGAAGAGGATACTTGTTCTCTGTAGTGACTCTATTAAGTTGCTAGTAATCAATACGGATTCTAAGGGAACCATTTTTTTCTTTACAAATAACACTGGTGCACCATAAGGTAACTTGCTTGGCCTTATGAGACTCCATTCCAACAAATCCCTTGAAACACCCCTCATGTGCTTCGAAATGCCCCATAATCATGGTTTTCATATATCTCAAAATCAGTGTATGATTTCAAAAATCTAACTTCATATTCTTGGTTGGGAGGCAAAATTGAGATGAAGAATGGGTATGACCCAAATTTTAGAAGACCCATTGTGAAAAATAATTTTTGCTAATTATAATTTCTAGTAGTTGACCATGCCCCAGTAGTGATGCAGTAAGGGCACGGAGTAGTGTATTTTGCCAGGCAGGATTAATCTGTGTCATGCTAAGGACACGGACCAATGTAACATTTTCCTTGTTTTTTCTTATTTCACCCAAGGGCATTGGTGTCATAGTGCCATGCCCACTTAAACATAAAATCTCCCATACTTAGTCATTTTTCAACTCTATAACTCATAAAGTCCTCTCTGAAACCTCTCCACGACTCTATCAATTCTCTCATTCAAATCTAAGGATTTCAAGCTCAATTGTGGAACTCAAGGACTCATTTCAAGCTCTAAGTCTACTTCAAGTTCACCTCAAGGAATTCGAGGTTTAAGTTATGTGAGTCTTCATTCATAGGTCCTTTCACCAATGGAGCCCAACCTTTTCTTTTTATGAAAACTTCATGGTTTCAAATTATATTACCTATCAGTATCTTTTATTATAAAATATGAATATAAATCATGTTGGGGTTTTATCAAGTATTGATTGATTATGCATGAATGTCTATTTCAAGCTTATCCCATGAATTGATTTTGTCAATTGAGACTATACATGTTTTGAGCTTTGAAACTATGAACTATTTTGAGGTTTTGTGATGGATTTGAAGGTACCGTGCATGAGGGTTTTAATACCATGTTTGTGGGTTGATTTTTTGAGTTTACTCATCTTGGTTTATTCTTGAATTGCATGATTTTGATCAAGTACCATGAACCCACTATGTGTTTGATAAAATGACAAGACAAGAATTATGAAGTTATTGATGATCTATTATATGATTTACAAGTCAAGTGACTTCATGATGATTAAGGGCTTCAAGCATTTATTTAATTTGTGAAAAGTATCTATAATCTTACAAGTACCAAGTTAAACTCTATTTTAAGATTTTTACCTCTTGTGGGACATTCATATTAAAGCAAGGGTTTATGTATGATTGTAATCTACTCTCATGTTTAAGTTAGGCTCACTGGTAAATGTCAAACATATTTATTAGCTACTCAACTCATATCCTTACAAGTTGTTCTTTGTAATGATCAAAGTATGATTATTTCAAGTATTTCATGGGATTTAACTTAGCACCAATTGAGGCTTAAGATAGGGGCTCGACTCAAGGGATCCTTATATAAAGTCTTTAGTCTCTAAACTATGTACCACCATAGGATTATGATAATTAACCTTGCTATACTAGTGGATCCATCTAGTTCATGTTATCATGTTTGGTTTGCCTTGGCAAGTAGATCACACATTCCCGAAGGGTGTCATACCCGTCCATCTGACAAAGGTTGTGTCATGCCTTAGATTCCAAGTTGTAGCTACTTGGTCTATGTTGGTTAAGGTTTCTTCTCATATATATATGATATATATTACACAAGATGAATGAGTTGCAAGTATCTTTTATTATAAGCATTGATCATGCATGCCATATTGAGATTATATACTCATTGTTTATGATTATGAATCTTTATTATATTGGCTTATATCTTGTTGCATTGCATACAACATACTTAGTATATCCAAATATACTAATGCATACTCTATGCCTATATGATATTACCATGTAGGGATCAAAGCACCTTTCGATCATCATTCACGTGGCTAGTTCGGCACTTCAGAGATAAGCACTAGTGAGTCCGCAAGTCCAAGGACACTATCTACATTACTCTTGATATTTGAAACTTCTTTATGTTGAACACTTGTTATTATGAGAGTGAGATCAGAAAGTGTCTTGGCGTCCACTACATTCCATGTTAGAAGTATAGTTGGATATTATGGTGTACTTAAGCGATGAGCTTGACTCTTGTATGCTTTTATCATTATCAAGGACTTCCATTTGTCCTGCTTCCCATTTTTAATTTTACCTCTTTTTGTTGTATATTTTGTTTCCTCAACCAAGGATATGTGATAAATATGCTAGGTGGCTTTTTTGGGGTTCCATCGGGTTCCCATTCGTCGTGTCATGTCGAAGCCCAAGGCTTGGGTCATGAAAAACATGGTATCATCGCACTAGTTTGTTAATGATCCTCAGAAATCCAAGACACCACATTGAATAGAGTCTTATTCATGATTGTGGAGCATGCCATAACTATAAATGGGAGGCTGTGAGGCATTTTAGAAAATGATTTACTTCTTTATGGTCTATATCATGCTTTAGGTGTAACTATAAGGCTTTTCCCCTAATGTATACTTTTGTTTCCTTATAGATCATGTTGATTCCAAAGGGATGACTAAAGAGAGACCATACTCTCAAGGAGTAACTGGCCCTCCTGCTCCTCAAGATGGAGGAGTACCCCAAGAAGAGTTCTGAGATGCTATCACAATGTTGGCCCATACTATGACCAACAAAATGAACCAAGGGGCCCAATCCCGTCATGCTCCCACTTAGGCCTCTAGGGTGAGGTATTTCACAAGAATGAGCCCCAATTCCATGGATCCAAGCTACAAAACGATTCCCAAGAGTTTATTAATGAGGTGTATAAGGTGCTATCTATTATGAGGGTCAATTCAGAAGAGAAAGCAGAGTTAGTAGCTTATCAACTCAAAGGTGTGGCCCAAATTTGGTTCACTAAATGAAAATTGGAGAGGAGAGATAATGATGTTATTCTTTGGGAGGACTTCAAAGCCACATTCTTCAACCCGTTCTTTCCTATCGAGCTAAGTGAGGCTAAGATAATGGAGTTTATGTACCTTAATCAAGGTTCAATGAGTGTGAGGGAGTATGCCCTCAAGTTTAATAAGCTCTCCAAATATGCTCTATAATTGGTGGCCAAACCAAGATTAAGGATGAACAAATCTTTATCGGGAGTGTCTGACTTCGTTAATAAGGAGTGTCATATCACCATGCTAGTTAGTGATAAGGATATTTCCTGACTCATGACTTATGCCAAACAACTAGAGGGGAAAAGCTCAAAAAAAAAGTAAGTCTAAGAGGGCTCGTTTTGAGATCCCAAGGGGGCTAATTTCCTCAAGGCCATAAGTTCCATAGCCAAGGGTCTTCCAATGCTCCTAATAAGAGGTTTTCCAATGACAGGGTATCCAACACAATATTCCAAGGTTGTAATGGAGGAATGACAAATCCTAGATGCCCAAGGTGTGAAAAGAACAATAGTGGCACATGCTTAAGAAATTTCAATGCTTGTTTTTGTTCTGGTAAAGGGGTCAAAAGGTTATTGATTATAATCATTCTCAAAATAAAGGTATAGATGGTCGCCTTCAAGTCCAAGGTGCTACTGCAGGTCCAAGGGCAAAGGGAGGCAAACAAGGGGGTGCTCCAAGGAAAAATAGATTCTATACTCTTCAAGGAAGGCAAGGGGTGGATAAGCTGCCCAATGTCATCACCAGTATGATAAATATTTTTTTATTTGATGTGTATGCATTGATAGTCCGGGTGTCACTCTTTTTCTCATTACTCCTTTTGTGCCTAAAAAGCTTCAAGTGAGTCCCGAATTATTGTGTGAGTCATATGAAGTGTCCACACCCATTGGTGAGTTTAATGTTGCTAAAAGAGTCTATAGAAATTATCCTATGGTCATATTACATAAAGTCTTACCTTGTGATTTTGTTGAATTAGATATGATGGATTTTGATGTCATTATTGGGATGGATTGGTTGTATATATATTATGCTTCTATTGATTGTAGAAACCATAGGGATAAATTCCAATTCCCTAATGAGCCTGTCCTTGAGTCACCTTGGGGTGTACCGGTGTTATTTGTGAAAAAAAATGATGGTTCTCTTAGAATGTGACTTGATTACTACAACTTAATAGGGTTACCATAAAGAACAAGTACCCTCTATCAAGGATTGAAGACCTTTTTGATATACTACAAGGGGCGAGTCACTTTTCAAAGATTGATCTTCGGTCTGGATACCACCAAGAGAAGGTGAGGGAGTGTGATATTCCCAAGATAGCTTTTTGGACTAGGTTTGGGCACATTGAGTTTATGGTTATGTCCTTTGGGTTGACTAATGCACTAGCCATGTTTATGGATCTCATGAATAAGATCTTTAAACCCTATCTTTAACATGTTTGTGGTGATCTTTATTGATGATGAATTGATTTATTCCTGGAGTAAGGAAGAGCATATGAATCACTTAACGGTGGTGTTGCAAATCTTGAGATAGGAGAGATTGTTTTGTAAATATGAAAAATGTGAATTTTGATTGAAAGAGGTTGCTTTTCGAAGAAGAAGGAGGTGATTAGAAATTTTTCTAGACCATTGAATCCATCAGATATTAGAAATTTCTTGGGTTGGGTGGGTTACTACCGGAGGTTTGTGAATGGTTTTTGTTCTATTGCTTCTCCTATGACAAAGTTGACCCAAAAGAAGGCAAAATTTGTATGGACTAATGAATGTGAAAAGTGTTTCTACACTTTGAAAGATAAACTTGTTCTGCTCCTATCTCAGCTCTACTGCAAAGGTTAGAAGGGTTTGTGGTATATTTTGATGCTTCAAGAATTGATTTGGGATGTGTTTTGATGCAAAATGTCAAGGTGATAGCAATATGCCTCTAGACAACTTAATGTGCATGAGAAGAATTATCCCACCCATAATCTTGAATTTGCGGCCATGGTGTTTGCTTTGAAAATTTGGTGTCACTACTTGTATGGAGTTCATTTTGATGTGTTTACTGACTACAAGAGTCTCCCATATGTGTACATTCAAAAAGATCTTAACTTGAGACAAAGAAGATGGTTAGAGCTCCTTAAAGATTATGATGTGAGTGTCCATTATCATCCCATCAAAACTAATGTTGTGGCCGGTGGTCTAAGTAGAGTGTCCATGGGTAGTTTAGCTCATGTCAATAATGGTGTCAAAGAGGTAGCTAGGGAAGTTCACTAGTTGGCTAGATTAGGGGTTAGGTTGGATAAAGTGGAAAATGGTGTTGTAGTGATTATGGATGGTTCTAAATCTTCTTTGGTTGAAGAGGTAAAATCAAAACAAGATCTTGACCCTTATTTGTTAGAGTTGAAGGCCTTGGTGAAAGATGGTAAGGTGGAGGTTTTCTCTCAAGGGGGAGATAGTACCCTTAGATATCAAAGTAGGTTGTGTGTGCCTAATGTTGATAACTTAAGGGAGTTGATCTTGAATGAGGCCCATAATTCATCCTATTCTATTCACTCCATCTCTACAAAGATGTATAGAGACTTAAGGGAGGTGTATTAGTGGGGTGGTATGAAGAGAGACATTGCCAAGTTCATATCTGGATGTCACAATTGCCAACAAGTGCAAGCTGAACATCAAAAGTTGGGTCGCCTAGCCCAAGACATAGAAATTCCTACTTGAAAATGGGAAGAGATCAATATGGATTTTATGGTTGGGTTGCCTAATACTAAGAAACACTTTGACTCTATAGTTAGCCATTTTTCAACTCTATATCTCACAAAATCCTCTCTTAAACCCCTCTAAGACTCTATAAATTCTCTCATTCAAATCTAAGGATCCCAAGCTCAACTTTGGTACATAAGGATTCATTTCAAGATCTAAAACTACTTCAAGCTTACCTCTAAAAATTCAAGGTTTAAGGTACATGGGTTTCTTCCATTGGATACTTTCTCCCATAGAACCCAACCTTCCCTTTTCATGAAAATTACATGTTTTCAAGTTGTGTTACCTATGAGTATCTCTTATCATGAATTATGAATATAAATTATGTTGGGGTTTTATGAAGTATTGATTGATTATGCATGACTATCTATTCCAAGTTTATTCAATGAATTGATTTGGTCCATTGAGACTATGCATGTTTTAAACTATGAAACTATGAACTATTATGAGTTTTTGTAATGGATTTCAAGGTACCCTACATGAGGGTTTTAATATATGTTGGTCGGTTGGATTGCATTGAGTTTACTCATCTTATTTCACTATTGAATTGCATATTTTTGAACAAGTATCATGAATCCATCAAGTGTTTGATAAAATGATATGACAAGAATTCTCAAGTTACTGATGATCTATTTCATGATTTACAAGTCAAGTGACTGTATGATGATTAAGGGCTTTCATGCATGTATTGAATTCAAGAAAAGTATCTGTGATTTTACAAGTATCAAGTTAAACCCTATTTCAATATTTTTAACTCTTACAAGCCATTCATGTTAAAGCAAGGGTTCATGTATGATTATGATCTACTCTCATGTTCAAGTTAGGCTCACTACTAGAGGTCAAGCATGTTTCAAGAGCTACTCATGTAATGTTTTCATGTTTCTTACAAGTTATACAAGTTATGATTATTTTAAGTATTATGTGGGATTTGCCTTAGCACTAATTGAGGCTTAAGATGGGAACTCGACTCAAGGGGTCCTTATATAATTTCTTTAGTCTCTAAACTATGTGCCACCGTAGGATTATGATTATTACCCTTGCTATATTAGTGGATCCATCTGGTTTATCTTATCATATTTTCTTTGCCTTGGCAAGTAGACCACACCTAGCTGGGAGGCTATCATACCGGTTCACCTGACTGAGGGGTTGTCGTGCCTTGGATTCCAAGTTGTAGCTACTTGGACTATGTTAGTTAAGGTTTCTTCCCATATATGTATGATATATATATATATATTGCATAAGATGAATGATTTGTAAGCATCTTTTATGACAAGCATTAATCATGCATGCCATATTGAGATTATATACTCATTGTTTATGATTATGCATCTTGATTATATTGGCTTATGTCTTGTTGCATTGCATACCATATACTTAGTATATTCAAACATACTAATGAGTATCCTATGCCTACACGATATCGCTATGTAGGGACCGGAGAGCCTTTTAATCATCCTCTACTTGACTAGTTCGGTACTTCAGAGATAAGCATTGGTGAGTCCTCAAGTCCAAGGATATTATCTATATTACTCTTGGTAATTGAGACTTCTTTATGTTGAACACTTGTTATTATGAGGGTGACACAAAAAGTATCTTGGGCCCTGCTCCATTCCATGTTAATATGTTATTGGATATTATGGTGTACTTATGCTATGAGCTTTACTCTTATATGCTTTTATGATTATCAAAGACTTCCCTTTGTCCTACTTCCCTTTTTTATTTTACCCCTTGTTGTTATATATTTTGTTTACGCGACCAAGGATGTGTGATTGATATGCTAAGAGACTTGTTAGGGATCACTTCGGGTTCCTATTCGTTGTATCATATCGAGGCCCTAGGCTTTAGATGTGACATCGATCTTAGTGAAAAAGCTTACTAGTATTTACTAGATCATGAAAGAATAGTGAACAAATCTACTAGTGCTACATCAAAGTCTTAGTGAAGCTTTATTAGTGAAGCTCTAAGTCCGTGTCATTAGGCTTGTACATATTTTCTAACTCTAGCCTTTCCTTACTCGAAATCTCTAGATTCACAGTTTTAGCATTATAATAAAGCATTGCATGATAGGAGGACAACCATGTCATGTCTAAGATTGTATCAAAAATGGTCATGTCCAAAACTAACAATCAACTCAAATTCGAAAATTGGTAAAAAGGGTAGAACAAGTAAAATAGACATGGGTGATTATAATAGACTCTTCAACTGAGGTTGAAACATTGATGGGAGCATCAAGTATATGACAAATCAATTCAAAGCATATAGAAAAAATTATCGACACATAAGATTAAGTAGAGCCTAGTCAAACAAAAAACTAGTCATTTGACTGCAAAGAAGGATAACACATATGATCACTGCTTCAAATGCCTCAGCATATGTCCTACCTAGAAATGTATAAGACAAAGCCTTATCATCCTAAGGAAAATATCTGTCTTGTTGAGCTACTCCTCTTCATGTATTATTATTACCTTGGCCTCCATGGCCTTCGTAATTCCTCCTTTCTAACCTTGTGGATGTCCTCTACCATTACTACCTCCATTGGCTGATACTACAACATTATTCTATTATTGTGCAGGATCATCCATGTGGGGTTACGAAAACTCCCTCCTCATTTGTCCTGCTCTCCAAAATTATATCAACTATGGTAAAAAAAGCCGAGTAACTGGTATGGAAGAAGCTTCTTGACCATCCTGAGGGAGATTATATTGTGAAGTCCCAGAATAGCCACCTAGTGGAAGCAAGCATAGCTGACTTCACTTTCTATCCAACTTGAACTCTTGAGTAAGAATCATGGAACACTCTCAGGCCTTTTACCCAAAGCCTTGAATTATACAGTTGTTCTAACTCCACCTACCTTCTTCACAATGTCTATCACTTCATTATAAATTTTACCTAGAGTGGTCATGTGAACAAATATAACTTGCAACTCGAGATTCAAACATTTGACAAAAAAATCGGATCCTCTCCTCCCCTATAGTAACAAACTATGCAATATATCTAGACAAGGCATGAAACTTAACCTCATAAGTGGCTAATGTCATGCTACCCCACTCATGTGATATGAACTCATCCTTTTTGTAATCTCTCAGAGTCCACGACACCTATTTCTCCAAAAACAAAGTATGGAACTAAACCTAAGTAAGAGGTGGCAAGACTGACAACTGATACTCTACTAAGGCTCTCTATTATTCCCTAGCATCCTTTTAGAGCTAAAAGGTCCCAAACTTAACCCCATGATGGTGTACAATACCTAAATTGGAAGCCATTTAAAATAATTTAATATGAACTCAGAATCATCCCTACTTTCTAAACCTTTTAACACCAGAGGCTTCATGTTTAGAAACATGGATAACAACTCATGCTCCGTATCAGCCATCATTAGGCCTCGAAGGCGGTAGAAGAATGCATCAGTATCTAATGTTCCATATCTCTTAGGGAATGCAGTGGCTATAAGGGGATTGGTTGGCGATAGAATGATGGGTACCATAGGGATGGATCTAGAGCCAACAAACCCACTCAAAAGGGTCCTCACCTGGTGGGAAATTGCTAGGTCTATTGGGAGAAGTCCTTACCATTTTACTCAGCCTCAATTTCCATGTCTTATCTATCTTAACTAGGGTGTGGTGAGCTTCTCCTATAAGTACATTCTCACTTAGGCTCCACCCCTAGTGGGAACTACCCTTCCTCATCCTCTTCTCTACCTCTTCCCTGACCACATCTTTTTCTGTTGGCTCTTTTATTGGATCATTTGAAGGAGCTGCTAGTCAAACACCATTGTAATATGTGTTAACTATCTAGAAATAGAAAAGTGAAAGCGGTAAGATATCAATTTGGATCACTAGAAACAAATTGAAATCAAGTCATAACACAAAAAGAGGAGAGAAAAAATGATATGAGCGAGATTTCCTATAGTCTTTTAGCTTTAGAAGAAAAGTATAAACATCTCCATATTGTTTTACAACACTCTATTAGACTCAGTTTGGCACAATGATTTCAACAAACCTAGCGATCACATATGAACTTTTGCTCTTACCCTAACCCGCTACGATCAACAAAACTAGGGATCTAATACAAACTTCTACTATGACCCTATTAGCACCTACGCTAAACCTTTGTGGAGCACCATTACTATAACCTCAAAAAATGAATACAAAAATGTATAAATATAAAGATCTGAAAACAAGTTCAAATAGAAATAAAAGTTGAGTTCCCATAAACTCAATAGAGTGATCTAACATAGTACGAAAATAATCTTTCCTAGAACCTGAAAGTCATTATACCAAAACTCTATCTAAATATTCAAAATAAGGGTGTATGACCTAAAAAAACATAAACAAAATAGTGTCTAAAAATATCTTTGTCTTAAAGGAAGAGACTAGGATCTCAGACAAATCCACGATAGCCTGAAATAGTTGGCTCACCCTTTAATTAGATCGGCCAACAATTACCTTACTAAGGTTTATCAATAGGCTCCTAAAGATGCATTATATTCAACAAGGAAAGAGCAAGTGTAGTATTAATACACATAATAGTAGTATACTTGTAGGATTACATGTTTACCCTAATAAACAAAGTATATACAGACAATAACATAGTGAACCACACATATACAAACAACATCAACAAGTTACCAATTCATTCTCATAGTATAGTTCATATGTAATATATCAATTCATAATGAAAATCTCAAAGCAATAGCGAATGATGATCTTTCATGAAACCCACTCCAAAACTGTTAGCGTGTTGGAACATGACAGTCGACCTAATAATATGTTGTGATAGGTCATCCGATAATATGTCTTAGCATGACACTCAATCCAGTAACATGTCAGAATGTGATACCATATCTGGGTCAGAATTTCACATTTGAACTACAATCACAATCACAATCATAATCACAATCACATCAATGAATGTCCTTCAACTTTTCCAATTCAACTAACAATCACTGCATATAATTGATCACATATAATCATTTATGTCATGTTCCAAGAGGATATCCTAGATGTGGATGACAATCAAAAATCATTGCTGGTCCCGAGCAAATAACTTAGTCTCTTCACTAAGTCAATTATGCTATTTACTTAATTGAATCAAAGAAGTGCACATATAGGCCTTTGGATCTCACGATCAATAAATAAGCAACTCAAACATAGCTAAATTAATAACTTTATATGAATAAGAACAAGTTTCATAATTGACTCAAAGCACATTATCTAACTTAGTCTATAAAGTTTCTATCAACTATAGATGCCAAGATAAGTCCAAAGCTACCTCAAACTATACTTACCTCAAACTATGCAAAAGAAATAAACTGGAAATAAAAGTTAATCATTTGAATGCTAGGAGGTATTACCAAGAAATTGGAAATGCTTGAAATGTTCAATGAGGCGCATCTTGTGGATCCTTAGTACTTGTATCTACATTATAAAAAGAGGCAACGTAGAATAATGGTAGTCAATGAAATACATCATATGTAAGATGGCTGAGTAGAACAAAATATATTAAAGTTACTCAGGAAAGAATAAGCTCAACTCAAACTCAGTATACTATATAAGTCTAAAATAATATAAAAAATATTTTCATCAATCATAATTAGGAGTATATGTAATTCAATAAAGTAATATAATGACTCTTAGGCAGTTTATCTAACCAACACCTATCACCTATGAGAAACTGATGGTACAATAAGCTCACTACCATTGCCATAGTGTTCTAATACTTACCATGGTAAGGTACACTCAACCTCTTTTGATCCAATAACGTATAGATCTCTTTGGTGTTAAGATAGACAAGGCCTCTATCTTATGTTGGCTATGTAGATTATGCGACTTGAGTTTCCTCTATTCTAACTTTTACCCAAGTCAGTGCTCATTACTAGCTCCAAATTGTTGATTTTCATCTAAAATGACCCTTCATTTAATTCCAAGACTTCCAATGCGATTTGACACCCCTAGGCTTTCCATTAAAAGTTGCATATAAGGAAGTGAGACCCATATCAGATTATAAAGGCCACCATTGGAAATTTCATCTATGTCATTTGATCTGAAATGTTGAAATTATTAGAGTTACATAGAATTTTTGAGAAAATCAGAGTCTAAATGAGCATGAAACATCGGAAAAAGGATTGAAGAATTAATGTAAAAAAGGGAGATCATATGGCAAGCTTTGAGGCTGCCATTGATATGTGCTATCATGTCACAATGATATGTCATATATATATATATATATATATAGAAAGAGAGAGAGAGAGAGAGAGAGAGAGAGAGAGAGAGAGAG
>JAOTQJ010196365.1:0-20684 GCA_025642045.1 Solanum sejunctum
GCTTCAATTTTTGGCTCTCGATTTGTGCTCCTTCTGTTCAATTTTCGTTCAACTATAGTTATACGCATATAGTAGACGTCCTTTAGGCACCTCTACATATACATATCAACACTTAATCTTTGCCCCATGCCAATCAATTTCTCCTAAATTTTTAGCACTTTCATCTCCTATCTATACTTACAACTAAGAGGCATTACGAAATACAATTTGAATTACAAGCTCACCTCAATTGTTGCAAGTCTTCCTTTCCTTCTTCGTCTCCTTCTCTTCTTCCCTTCTTCAAAGTATGTTTATATGCTTACAAGACCTCAAAATGTTTCTTCATTTTTTTTGAACTAAGGGGGGTATTTATAGAGACCAAACTTATAAAAATTACACCCTAAGGGCTCCTAGTTATCCCATTGTTCAATTAGGTCCCCAAACTTTTCTATTTTAATCCAATTGAGGACTCCCGACTCTAACTTAAAATATATGCTCCAATTATAATTATACACCGCGAACATACTTAATTAAATTACACCATGTTCGTCATAACTTTTCCAACTGAATGATTTACTTCGATTGAATTAATTACGGGGTCTAATAGGAACCCATGAAAAAAACCATATACCTTAGATTTTGAGAATAACTTGATGAAGGTTTAACATGGAGGCTTGAAGCTTGAATGAGAACCTTAAGATCCAGATGAGTTTTAAGACTTGAATTTACTAGTGAAATATTTAGCTAAATATTTGAATGTGTATTGGGGAATGTTTAGAATGATATGGGGGTAAAAAATGGCTAAGTCTAGGTATCTACACATTGGGGAACACTTAGGCCCAAGACCAAATAGCCTTGGACTAAATGAAAACTGGTAGAAAAATAACACAACAGCATGCCCTTGGCATGTCACGCCTTGAGCACGATCTACTCTCTGGAATTTGACATTTTGGAATTTCAAATTTTGATATGGTTGCTCCTAAATCGGGTTTAGACCTATTTTTCATTCAATTTGACCCCCTGATCAAGAATATGAAGTCAAATTTTTGGTATCACATACGAATTTTGAGATATATGAAAATTATAATTTCGGGCATTTTTGAGGTACATTTTAGGACACATTTTAGGGTTGTTTCAAGCTATTATATTTCCTGAGTTCTGATATTATATGAGTATAGGAGGGCCTAAAAGGGGTTGGTTGGAATTGTGGTCATGTTCTAGGTATGTACACTAAAACTGAATCTTGCTTGTATGTGTGTATGGATTAAGGCTACCAGAATATGCTAGCTATTGAGGCTGACCAGCGATTACATTCTATCATGTGCGCTGAATCTAGTATCTAGATTTGGTTGGTATAAATATCCATAATATGAATTTGGTTATCTATATCTTTCGTAAGTAAGTCTGGTAGAATTTCCTAATTAAACATGATTAGTTTATATGATCCTGTATATAACTATCATCTATTATGTACTTATGCCACTGATTAGTGACTGGAGAGATACACCATGTTCTAGCAATGATTATAGTAGCCCTTCTAAGGGAGTCGTATGATCTGTGATACAAGATGTGTGGTTTACTCTAAGGAACTAGCACCCTGTTTAGAGTGGGGCACATTATCAATAGGCCGGCACATGGTTGCCTTGGGCGAAATCCTTGATAGCATCTAGGCTGCAATATGATTCAGGATACATGACATTATTCTGATTATCTAGCCTATTAGGCCTTAGCTTAGGTTATATGGACACTACTCAATAAGTTGTTTTACATAGAAAAGGGGCCTACCTAGTATAAGTTAGAGTCTGGGGTAGGCTTGCGTACTGATTTGACATGCACTTGTATGAGTTTGTATTACCTATTGCTAAAGATATATGTGGACTGGGAGATAGTGCGTTCATTCTATGTCATACTGTGACTTGATTACTAGCATACTATGATTTTGTTGGGCCTATCTATTGAGTGAACCTATGATACCCCAATTATTACCGCACTTTTATTTCTATTACCTGCGGTGGACTAGATTGTAGCATGGTTGCCTGCTGAGTGTGATTTTATTCTGATTATTGAGGTCTACGCACTATTATATTGAGGTTACCTACTACTTGGAGTTCCTTGCATATATTGGGAATGAGTTGTTTAACATAACTTAGGCAGTGATTGGGGGATCCAAATCTAATTAAACAGAAAGAGGAAGATTTTTCCTATATTATGGTCTGAGACCTAGATGACAGACCCTGTTGTTCAAGTCTCCAACGATCACATTTGAGTGTATAGACCTGGGTGATGCTCCCCATGGTCCTAGTCTACAGTGGTCATATTTGAGTTTTCAAGAATAGGGTGTCAATTCTAAAGGGGTCCGAGCAATTACCATTACATAGGGCTAGTGGATTCGTTGATAACACTTCTTGGGCTAGGCCTTATTAATTGATATTTTTTGTCGAGGACCCTGTTGATTACATTTGGGGACAAGGCCCTGTGATTGATATTCTAAGTTGAGACAAACCTGTTATGAAAGCAGGATACTTTCTCTCACTAGGGATACGTCCTGTAATTATATTGAGTGTCAGACTATCAGGCTCTAGTTGACTACTCAACTAGAGGCCGGGTCAGAGGACTATAGATTAGGTGTCATGTGTCGGCATAGGGTCAGGGACCCAGTTGACTTATCATTATTGGGGCGAGGTCCATGATTACTTATCTATGTATCCACTCACCTATTCAAACCCTTATTGTGCATGGGTGTACATCTTTTTCTATAGGGGCTCAGGGGGCATTCAGGCTTAGATACTAGGGCCTTACACCCACGTACAACTGACCTTTGTTCTAATGATGTAGAGAGTTAGGCTCTACGATGGTTCTTTGGAACTCTATGATGGTTTTGAGGGATTTTATGATTATCTATCGGCATAATTATTGTGTGCGGGTGTATCTTTTGGGCTTATCGACGCCCAGTTGTCATACAGGAATAAAGACTAGGGCCTTGCACTAGCATATAGAACTATGCCTTACTTGGGGGATGTTGTGGTATTGGCCTTTGCAATTTTCATTAGTCAATATCGATGTTCAATAGTTGGGTGGTTCATGTTATCATTGTTCTTCACTTCGATTGGTTTAGTTGTGGTTTGAGGATTTTCAAACATGCCTATGCCTTGATCTGAGTTCCTGTTGCTACACTACCACAAATTTCTAAATATTTGGGCTACATTTATGTTCACTATTTCACTCGGTTGGTCAATGATGCCTACTAGGTACCTTTTCTGGTACTCACCCCTACTTCTGCATCTTCCCATGGTGCAGGTCTAGGTATGGGCCATGACAATTGAATTAGGGAACTTTGGGAGCACTTAAGATACTTTTGTGAGCACCAGCAACTCTGGCTTCTTTGTATTCTCCTTCTGATTGATGGCCGTCTTATGTTTCCAGACATCGACCTTGTACAGTGGAGTTTGGTATTTGTCGGTACACTCCTAGTTTTGTATATTATTTTGACTATTGATATATGTACGTGATATGTCCTTGTGTCTATTGTAGCTCTTTTATAGTTGACTTCCAGGTTCTAGGTAGTTTTTTGCATATATATTATTGTTGAATAGATTTTGTTTGGACTAGAGAGCTAGGACAGATACCCTTGGGGTGGGAATTGGCTTGCCTATAGGTAGGACCTAGCAGGCACCATCATGACCGGGACATGGTCAAGACACTAAATCTACCCATTATTAGCGCTAAACTTCTTAAACACTGTCATTCTCTATATTCAAAATAACTCAAAATGTCCTAAGGTAAGAACTTTCCAAAGAGCAAGGAAAGAAGGTCTAGGACTTTCTCCTTCAAATCATTAAGTCTTTATGTAAGGTCTTCGATCAGGTACTTGAGTTTGTTTGTGGGTATTGTTTTCACCCACAAAGTCCAACAACCCTATGTTTTACCTTTTCTTTAAGTAATAAGATTTGGTGAATTCCATGTGCATGTTTTAAATGATGTTATGATGATATAATTTTAGTTGTTTTGACTCAAATAATGTAATATGATGATGCACTACATATTCCTATATTTTTGTCATGACCTTATTTTGGGGTTGATGGCACTTGTCGTTATCCCACCGAGATAAGTCAGCTTAAGCAGATCACACTAATATAAAACAAGATAATGTTGAAGCTAAAGTAACATAACGTAATACTAACAAGTCTAAAGTGGAAGGGCCAGTATAGAAGCTAGAAGTAGCTATCCTATAGTAGTTGTCCTAACTAGAGCTTCACGACAACATAAAATTAGCCTTATCAATTGAATCTTAACTAGGGGGCTTAGCCAACCCGCCTATCAATCAAAGAGGCTGAGAGTAAGTGTAAGCTCACCCAGAACATCGAAGAGCTTCCTTTCATTTGCTAAGGCATAAATCCAACTAAAACATTCCAGAACTGGTTGTTACAAGGTACAAGCCTCTACTACATCTACATAAGAAGAAATAATATAAGTCTGAATAGTCTTTTTCTTATTAATTGAAGAAAACTATTAAAATATCCAAAAACTTTAAGAATATACTAGAATAATAAGCAACAACATCTTAGTTGTCAATAGCTCAATCCAAAAATAAGATGAAGAAAATCAGCAGGATCCGAAATCACAACCTACACATATGTGTAGAAAAACAAGGGTGAGTACTAAAATACCCAAAAAGTGAACCTAATTACAAGTAGATAATAATTAAATAATCACTCATTCTGTCCTAACAACATACCTCTAGACTACACAACCTACATGCAGGAAAGACCAACATACACAGTATAAATAATATAAATATATTCAATCTGTATAGTCCAATCTTCACAATATATAAGGCTCAATTCATTCATCATATATCACAACTTTGCAACTGTTCATTTTCAATAATATACAAGATTTAAGTCATTTAATATATTACACTTTAGTATACATATCATCTTCAAGAAAAGAATGATATGAAATGGAATGAAATGCAAACAATGTGATGCAAATATCAAGTAATCATGATGCATGTTTGTCCTATGATACATCTATTGATTTACTTTGACCACGACCCATGGAGACCACACATGGACCATATATTCACTAAAACCATTTTCAATCGAAATTTACTTTCATATCTTGCTTGAACCATTCTTCATCAACTTTTATTTCTTTTGTTTTTTTGTCGAGCCAAGGACCATTTCCTGTTGACTTTTCTTTTCTTTTCCAGTTGCAACCAATCCTTAACAAAAATTACATCAAAGTCTACCATAGAGAGATCAACTAAATCACACGGGATCACTTTACAAATAATAGAAATGGGACAACCCCTATAGACTCTTCGGGTTATGATAGACTCACACACGGGGTTACTCACCTCACAGGGCTCATGTAGGAATTCAGGGCATGCATAAAACTTATATTCAAAGAATAGGGGTACAAAGGACAAATTTGCTGCCAAATGAAAAGTTCATATGAATCAAAATCATAAACTCATAACATTCTAGTGACCACATATTTGGCTTTCTTAACCTTTTGATGACTGTTATGGGCATAAAATCTATTGTCCATTAGGAACCTTGAGCTTGACCCCTCCACCCCTGGGGTCTTATTGCTCCACTTCTACAGTCCTTGGAATGGTGGCCTGGCTTTCCACAAGAAAGTCAAGCATTGGATCTGGCTAAGCATTCCCCTTCTGGGGTCTTCCACACTGAGGGAAATTAGGACTTTAGGGCTTTGAGGAAATTCCTTTGACCTTCTGAGGAGAAGGAGTGTTGGTGTATCCTTGTCTTAGGACACCTTGATATTTGTAGCCGTCACTCTTTTTGTGATAATAGTTCCCAGCATCCACATAAGCCCCCTTGGACTCCCTTGCTGTTTCTTAGAGCTTCTCCTCTTCAACTTGTTCGGTATAAGTCATTAAGTGGGAAATGTCCATATACTTGAAAAACATCACCATCTTGCATTCTTTCAAGGCAACTCAGATACACACAAAATACATTTGGTCATACGAGCCCTCAAATCTACAACCATGAATAGAGCAAACTTGGACAATTTGGTGAACTTGAGGACGTACTCCCTCACACTCATGCTCTTCTACTTCAAATTGATGATTTTTTGAACCTTTGACTCCCTAATCTCAATGGGAAAGAACCAAGGAAGGGACATTTGAATTCCGGCAAACCAATAGGACCCGCTTCTTAGCCCCTCTCATCGACCTACTTCTCATATCAAATCTTAGTGTCTCCTTTAAGTTAGTAAGCCATCAACTCGGCTTTGGTCTTTGATGGAACACCCATTACATCCACAACCTGGTAGGCCTCTTCAATAAATTGAATAGGGTCCTCACCCACCTTTAACCCATGAAATTTTAGTGAGTTCATTCGCATGTTGTGAAACGTCCCTCATGTGCTACGGAATTCCCCTAAATTATAATTTTTATATATCTTAAAATTCATGCATGATTTTAGAAATTTGACTTTATATTCTTGATAAGGGGGCAAAATTGAGTTGGAAATAGGTATAACCCGAATTTTAGACAACCCATAGCGCAAAATAATTTTTTGTGAATTTTTGAATTCCAGTGGTTTTCCATGACCTAGCCACGAGGTGCCAGGGGTGCGGAGTAGTGTATTTTGCCAGACATGTTTGGTCCACGTCATGCCAGGGGCACAGACCAGTGTAAGTTTTTCCTTAGTTTTCTCATTTCGTCTGGGTGTATTTGGGTAATGACCCAAAGCCCATTTAAATGTTAAATCTTCCATATTTAGACATTTCAACTCTTTAACTCATAAAACCCTTTCTAAAACCTCTCCAAGACTTTATCAAATCTCTCATTAAAGTTCAAGGATTTCAAACTCAATTTTGGAACTCAAGAACCCATCTCAAGCTTCAAGTCTTCTTTAAGTTCATCTCAAGAGATTCAAAATTTAAGGTATGTGGGTCTTTATCCATGCATCCTTTCACCCATGAAGCCCAACCTTTTTTTTCTTTTATGAAAATTGCATAATTTCAAGTTATACTACCTATATGTATCTTTTGTTATGAAGTACGAGCATAAATTATGTTGGGGTTTTATGAAGTATCGATTGATTATGCATGAATATCTATGTCAACCTTATTCCATGAATTGATTTTGTTTATGCATGATTTGAGCTATGAAACTCTTAACTATTCTGAGCTTTTGTGATGGATTTCAAGATACCCTAAATGAGGGTTTTACTACAATATTGGTGGGTTGATTTTCATTGAGTTTACTCATCTTGTTTTACTCTTGAATTGCATGATTTTAAACAAGTATAATAAACCCACCATGTATTCAATGAAATAACACGACAAGAATACTCAAGTTGTTGATGAATTATTACATGATTTACAATTCAAGTTTTTAAGGTAATTATGGCTTCCAAGCATGCATTGAAATCATGATAAGTGATTATGATCTACAAGTGAACCCTTGAGCCCTTATGCTATGTTTTTCATTCTTGTGAATTGTGAAGCCTACTAAAAGGGGTCATGAATCATGTTGTACCCCTTAGCCTCTAGTACAAGGCAAAAGTCTATATGAAGAGGTCATGAACCATGCTATTATACCTTAACCTCATGTACAACTTATTATGATGCATTACCTAATGTCTACGTGAAAGGTCATGAAACATGTTGCAAGTGTTACTTGCATTTATGACTTAACATCATATACTATCTGCTAATTTCTAGATGGTGTCATGACTCATACTATACTCTTTAGCGTCTAGTACAATTTACTTGGGTGAGCCACTCATGTCATGATATTATGTGGGATAAGCTGCAAGTATGATTACTCTCAAGCATGCTATATCTAAGCAATCATTATACATAACATATTGAGCTCATGGCTATTGACTATGATTACACATCTTTATTATTATACTTATGAGTCTTGTTGCATTGCACCCCACATACTTAATACATTATAAGTACTAATGCATACTTTATGCCTACATGATGTCAAAAAATAGGGAGGGTAGCTTCTATCGAACATCCTCCTCTATGTGACTGGTCGGACCATTCAAAGCGAACTCTTAGTGAGTCCTCACAAATGGGAATGATATCTGTCACTACCCAAGCCTAGGTCCTAGACATGACATGGTGAATCGGAACCCAAATGGACCCTAAGCAAGCCTCTTAGCATATCATTCTCACATCCTTGGTCACGAAAGCAAAATAAACAATAATAATAGATATAAAATAAGGGAAGCGAGACTAAGGAAAGTCTTTGATATTTATATAAGAATAAAAGAGTCAAACTCATTGCATTAATACATCTATTATTCTAACAACACCTCTAACATAGATTGGAGTAGGGGCCAAGACACGTTCTGAGCTCACCCTCATAATAGCAAGTGTTCAACATGAAGAAGTCTCAATAGAGCAAGAGTTATGCAGATTGTATCCTCGAACTTGAGGACTCACCAGTTCTTATCTATGAAGTACCAGACTAGCCACGTGGAGGATGCTTAAAAGGTGCTCCAATCCCTACATGGCAATATCATGTAGGTATAGAGTATGCATTAGTACGTATGAATATACTAAGTATCCAGGATGCAATGCAATAAGAGTCATATGGCATAATAAGAAGATGCTTAATCATAATCAAGGAACATAAACTAAATATGGAATATATACTCGAACCTTACATAACATGCATGAGATGGGCCAAATATCCACCCCCTCGCCTCACGGTCTAACCTTTTTGGAGAGTGTTACCAATACCCCTATGTTATGACATAGCCCTTTTAAAAGGTAGTATAAAATGTCCCTTACTTTATGATATAATCTTTCCAGTAGGAGCAGTGAATTGTTCTACCTTACGAAATGACCTTTTTGGTAGGTAATATTATTATACCCCAAGAGGGTACCCTTCGCGTGGCCGATAATCAGGGACTATCACAAGCCCCTAAGAGAACCATTTGGCCTCATCGTCACATTAAACTCAAAAATAGAAGAATAATTCAATGAATAAGCATCAAATATTAGCATATATATATATATATAGATATAGATATATAGATAGACATATAGATAGATACATAGATAGATAGATAGATAGACAGAGAGAAATAACTCTACTGTATTATAGTATCGATGAAAGTAGTTTAGATATAGAGACTTATCCAAAACCTCCACTCAAATGTCTATGAAGTATTTACTTATCAGTCTAGAAATTTGCCATGATAGGCCATGGGTACCTTAGTCAAAGAAATTAAAGTACTCAAAATAATGAAAGATAAAAGGGCTCCTCCGAGATACCAGGAGGGCTTATCAAGCTCGGGGGATGTACTGATCTGGACCTCAACGATACATGTTTTGAAGCCCTCTATATACTATATCAACATCATAAAATGATGCGCTCAAAATGGACATCAGTACATAGAATATACTGGCATGTAAAATGGCTCAAGAAAATAAGGCTCAACTTATTCATCTCAACTCAGTAACTCAGGTTCAACTCAATGTATTCACATTTGAAGAAAATCATGCTTTATAAATATGTTTATGACAAATACACTCATTTTGAAATATCATGCTAAATCAATATTGTTTGGAAATCATCATTGACTTGCGCATCCTTAACGTTCCATAAAATAGGATGCATCAACACTCCCTTATGGATCCATAATGAGGTGTCCACTTGCGGGACAAGAGTCACCGATATTATGCTGAAATGACTGTCCTACGCTGGCAATGTAGTCTTGGGTGCTCCTCAATCACCCATATCGGTGCTCAATACTCTTCCCAAGACTAAAATATTCTCAACTTATCAATTAACTCATCATCATCAAACTCAACTTATCATCATCTCATCATCAACTCATAACTCAACTCAATAATTCAATCAATCAATTCAAATGATTAACTTGGTTTAGACTCAAATGGTCATTTAGACTCCTTTAATCAACTCGTCATGTAGTACAATCAAGACATAATACATCATAAGGTATGTTACTTAATGCAACCTATTCCTCATGCTCATGTATACTGAAGTTACTTAACTCAATGTGCATCAATACATTCAACTCAATATGGTCAATTTAGCCAACTTAATACGCTCAATTTATGCATAAAATTCCATGAAAACATGTAATTATGGTTCATACTATCAAGAATGAAAAGGCATGTAAACATCTCACATTCATGCTCATGAAAATATAAGAATTATCTTACAGAATGTAATGTAAAATAAGACCACATGATGATTACAAAGATCAAAAATTAAAACAGAAGAAATTTCTCAAAAATCTTAACTCTCCTCAAATCTTGACTCCAGATAATGGAAAAGGGTGTGTGAAGAAAGGAATCCACTTTTAGGTAAGCCTTACATACTTGGGAGTGTAGAATCTTGAAGTATCTTGGAAGAAATAGGAAGATTTCTCCAATGCACCTTCAAACCCTAGCCCCTTTTCCTCTCTTAAGTTTCTTTTCAATGCCTTTCAGATAATATTTCAACAACAAAGAGGCCATTTGATATGTTTTGGGGCTGATTTGAGTATACAAACATCGACCTTAGGCTTACGAAAGGTGGAAAAGGACCAAAATAACCTTCAATAAAAAGCTGTCAAAAGTGGCTTACGGGCCACCTTACGACTCATAATGGGTCCGATGACTCGTAGGAAACCTCTCATAAAATTTTTGGCAAATTTTTAGAGTATCTGGAACTTGCTGTGAGCCCACACAATGACTCTTAACCCATGCAATGACTCATAAAACGTAGTCATAAAGTCTAGGGCTAAAATCTGTAGTTTTCTAACCTTTTCTACGAGTTACAGATATGGGTTATGGTCTGAATTACGACTCTTAAATCGGTGTCATAGGTGCAACATAACTTTTTACTCTGATATCAAAATAAGGTGAAACTAGTTTTGTTGGAAAGCTAACTCAAAGGGCTTTCATTTGGAATGTCGTAGGTTATCCAATTCTTTGTATGCTAAAAGTAATGAGAATTTAAATCTTGCCCTAGTACATTCTAACACTTAGAACTCAATTTGTAGGAAAGTCTTGAACTCGTGTACGTACTATAGGTCTCTTATGACTCTAATATACTTCCCAAATATAGGAATGAGGCTTGAAATATAGGTACATATAAAGGTAGAGTTATGAGGTGTCATAATATCTTGCCCTTGGGATCATCCATCCTCGAACAATGAGTAACTACAGATTTGGGCAAGGCACGAATTATCTATGGTCTTTAACATTCAACCAGATCTCAACTCACTCATGCAATCAATAAAGCAATAAGTTCAGCAAGTAAACAATTAAAGATTCAACGCATCACATCAATCCTCACTCAAACTCTATAACCGTATTGTACAGAGAATAAAAGGAAAACTCAAGGAATAGGAAGTTCAAGAATTTGGAGGAAGAGTACTTACTATCAACTCTCTCATCGTTAGTAGGCTTTAATAAGTGAGGGTATTTAGCCTTCATATCCTCCTCCACTTACCAAATGGCTTCTTCTACAAATTGGTTCCTCCATAATACTTTAATAGATATAACTTCTTTGTTCCTCAATTTTTAAACCTGATTATCAAGGATTCGGATAGGGATCTCCTCATAACTTAGACTATCTCTCACTCCTACACTCTAGACAAGCATTGCCAATTGTGAATCTCCCAAACACTTCTTAAGCATAGAAATGTGAAAGACTGGGTTGATGACCTCTAACTTTGGGGGTAGTTCTAGCTCATAAGTCACATTGCCTACTCATTTTATGATTCGATAAGGACCAATATACCTCAGAATCAACTTTCCTTTCTTTTCGAACTTCATCACATCCTTCATAGGCGACACTTTTAAATGCACCTAATCATTGACCTCAAACTCTAAGTCTCTTCTTGTAATGTCAGTGTAGGATTTCTATCTGTTCTATGCAGTTCTTAACCTCTCTTGAATGATTTTCACCTTTTCCATATCTTGGTGAACTATGTCCGATCCAATCAACTCAATTTCACCTATTTCAAAAAATACAATCGATGACCTACACCTTTTCCCATAGAGTGCCTCATATGGGGCCATTTGAATGCTCAAGGGGAAGCTATTGTTGTATGCAAACTCTACCAAAGGCAAGTGGTCATGGCAATTACCCTTCAAATAAATGATGCAAACTCTCAGTATATCATCTAATGTCTGAATAGTGCGCTTTGTCTGGCTATCCTTCTGAGGGTGGAAAGTTGTGTTCTAAGGAGAACCTTCATACCCAAACCCTTCTGAAATGACTTCCAAAAATGGGTGGTGAATTAAGCTCCTCTATCTAAGATGATGGATGAAGGGAACCCATGCAACCAAACAATCTCCCTTATATATAACCGGGCATAGTCTTCTACAGTGTCAGTCGTCTTGATCGCTAAGAAGTGAGCTGACTTGGTCATCCAATGAAATATCACCCATATAGAGTAATACTGTCTATGAGACCTCGGTAAACTAGTAACAAAGTCTATATTTATCATCTTCACTTTCCACTTTGAAATCTCAATGTTCTGAGCTATTCCACATGTTCTTTGGTGTTCAACTTTAACTTGTTGACAGTTTGGACACTTAGAAACAAACTCGGCAATGTCTCTCTTCATTCCACTCCACCAGTAGATTTCCCTCAAGTTATGGTATATCTTAGTAGATCCTTCATAGATGGAATATCTTGAATTGTGGGCCTCTGCCATGATTGTCTCTCAAATCGTATCAATATTTGGAACACACAATCTGCCTTGATACCTTATCGCTCCATCTCTCCATTTGGCAAAAGCTAACACTGTTTGCTTGTGCACAATGTCCTTTAATTGTAATAAGATTGGATCTCAATCTTGTTTCTCTTTCACCTCTACTACTAAGCATGATGCAAACCTATTACGCACATGAACTCCTCCTTCGCCTGACTCATCTAGTTGGACCCCTAGTCGTACTAGTCTATGAACCTCCTTAGCTAATTCTCTCTTCTCCTGCTCCATATTGGTAGTACTTCCCATGGATAATCGGCTAAGAGCATATGCAACCATGTTAGCTTTACCTTGATTGTAGAGGATGCTTATATCGTAGTCCTTAAGCAACTCAAGCTATCTCTTCTACCTCAAATTAAGCTTTTTCTGGGTGAAGACATATTGCAGGTGCTTGTGGTCTGTAAACACATCCATATGTACCCCATATAAATAGTGGCGCCATAATTTGAGAGAAAACACTACTACTACCAACTCTAATCATGAGTAGGGTAATTTTCTATTGCACCTTAAGTTGTCTCGAAGCATAGACAACAACTTTCCCCTTCTGCATCAATATATCACAATCCTACCCTTGAAGCATCATAATAAATAACAAATACATCCATCCCACAAGGCAAGGTCAACATAGGTGCAGTGGTTAACCTCGTCATTAGCTCTTGAAAACTCCTATCACACTCATCGGACCATTGAATCTTGTCCTTCTTCTGAGTCAATTTGGTCAATAGTACAGATATGGAAGAAAATCCCTCAACAAATCTCTAATAGTAGCTAGATAATTCTATAAAACTTCTTATCTCAGTTGGTGAGGTTGGCCTTGGCCAATTCTTGACCGCGTCAATCTTTTGAGTATCCACTCAGATTCCATCTCTAGAAATCACATGGCCTAAGAAGGCCATAGATTTGAGTGAAAATTCACACTTAGAAAACTTCGCATATAACTCATTGTCTTGGAGTGTCTCCAAAGCGATCCTAAGATGATTGGTATACTCTTGCTGATCTTTAGAGTACAGCAAGATGTCATCAATAAAGACAATCACGAACATGTCAAGATACTGTCAAAAAACTCTATTCATCAAATCCATAAAAGATGCGGGTGCATTTGTCAACCCAAAAGACATCATTAAGAACTCAGAGTGACTATACCGTGTTTGGAAAGCAATCTTTAGGATGTCATATTCTCTCACTTTCAGCTGATGATTTCCTGATCTGAGGTCTTCTTGGAGAAAATAGTAGCACGCTAAACTTGGTCGAAGAAGTCATCAATCCTCGGAAGGGGATACTTATTCTTAATAGTCACCATATTTAACTGCTGGTAGTCAATGCAAATCCTCAAGGAACCATCCTTATTTCGTACAAATAGGATGAAGCACCCCAAGGAGGGACACTCGGTCTTATGAATCCTTTCTCTAATAAGTCCCTTATCTTCTCTTTTAACTCTTTCAACTCCGCATAAGCCATTCTATATGGTGGAATAGAGATAGCCTGGGTGTTAGGGAGAGCATCAATCCCAAACTCAAACTCTCTATCAGGATCGAATCCAGGCAGATCCGTAGGGAACACATAAGGAAACTCATTCACAGTTGAAATAGACTCAAGGGAACGGGGCTCAACATCATCGGATATGACTCGCACGAGGTGACAGATACATCCTTTTAAGATTAATTTTTGGGCCTTTAGGTAAGAAATAAACTTACCTTTTGGCACAAAAGAATCTCCCCTTCACTCAATAACAGGCTCATTAAGAATCTGGAATTTGACAGTGCAAGTTCGGCAATCAATAGAGGCATAGCAGGCATGAAGCCAATCCATACCAAGGATCACATTGAAATCAACCATCTCCAACTCAATCAAATCAACGAGAGTATCCCTATGATAGATAGACACCACACAATCTCTATAGATTTTCTTAGCTCAAATAAACTCACCAGCAGGAGTAGAAACCAAAAATTGCTCAAGCAAACACTTAAGAAGAATCTCAAATCTACTCACCACATATGGCATCACAAAAGAGCAAGTTGTACCAAGATCAAGTAGAGCATAACATGGAAAGGTAGAGAATCAAAGCATACCCATCACAACATCTAGTGCAACCTCTTGGTCCGATTGTTTCCCCATACCATATAATCAGTTTGTTCCTCCGCTTGATCTAGGTGTACCACCTCTCTGGTTACACCTTGCTGGTGGTACTATGGTAGAAGTTTGGGCCTTATTACCCCACATCAAACACTCTCTGTGGTAGTGACCCAGTTGACCATACTAATAAAAAGCATTCCCTCCACCTTACACTTTCCCAGATGCATCCTACCATATTTCCCACAAGGTGGCTTCCCTTTGGATCCAAGGGTCGCACTTTCGTGAGATTGTGCACCTCGTGCCCTAAATCTTAGCTGACCTTAGGACATCTAATGGCTAGCAGTTGGTGCACTAGCTGAGATTGTGCATATCTAGAAGAACTCTTCTATAAATAGGAAATATCTCCCTTATTCTGCTTACTCTGATTGAACTCAGGCCCTGCTCATCTGGCCTTCTTACTCAAGTGCTTCTCTCTGTATTTTTTCTTATCCTCCTCATTCTATTGGGCACAGACTATCATAAAAAGAATGTCTATACACAGGATCAACAATGCCACCTTACACTCTCACTTCACATGTTTACCCAACAAAGATACAATTTTTGCATCTGCGCCTTCATATTTGAAACCACCTCTGGTGCATACCTGGATAGCCAGATGAATTTCAGGCTATACTTTTTGACTATCATTTCCCCTTGTTTCAGATTCAAAAACTCCTCAACCTTTGCCTCTTTCAACTCTTGAGGAAAGAAGTGATCGAGAAAGGCACTCTCAAACTCATCTCAAATAGCAGGCTCAGCATCATCACCTCGACTCTTATCCCACTGATTGTACCAAACATTGGCCACATCCTTGAGTTGGTAGGCAGCAAGCTCAACTCCTTCAATCTCAGTGGCATCCATAGTTTCCAGCAACTTCCATATCTCATCAATGAAATTTTGTAGATCCTCCTTAACCTTAGACCGAGTATAGACTGGTAGGTTCATCCTCAGAAAATCTCTCAATCTAGAAGCCGTTGTAGGCTTATGAGGATAGAGCTAGGGACTGGTGAACCCTGATTATCACTCTAAGCAGCTACTAACTAGGTAAGCATAGCTATATCTCCTCCAAATTCGACCTCTGAAGTAGAAGCAGGTGGACCAGTAGGTGTCACAGGAACACCAGTGATCCTGGGCGGTCGGCCTCGGCCCTTCGTTTCCATTTTAGGAGGCACCTCTTAAGTAGGTTTCTCGGCAGTGCTAGCTGAGGCATTTCTCTAGGTTACTGCATGTCTTGGAGGTATGATCTATAATAGCATAATACATGAGTCAGAAAAGAAATTTATAGAGTTTTCAACTTATGACACTAATTTAGATCATATATAACGGTAACAGTTCCTAATGTCCTATAGCTTATTGTTTATGAAGTGTGATGTACAAAACACACATAGACAAGACTCTACTAGACATGACATGATAGACTCCCTAGGAGTCTTGAACTCTATGCTCTGATGCCAAGTTTGTCGCGCCTCAGGAGGGTACCCTTGGCATGGCCGGTACTCAAAGACTATCACTAGCCCCTAAGAGAATCACTTTGCCTCATCAACACATAAAACTCAATAGTGGAAGAATAACTCAATGAATAAGCATCAAATATATATATATATATATATATATTGTATCATAGAATCAATGAAAGTAGTTTAGATACAATGAGTTATCCAAAACCTCCACTCGAATGTCTCTGAAGTGGCGCTTTGTTCCCTACATAGTAATATCATATAGGCATAAAGTATGTGTTAATACGTTTGAATAAACTAAGTAAGCGGGATGCAATACAACAAGAGACATATGCCATAATAACAATATACTTAATCATAATCAAGGAATATAAACTCATTATCTAATATATACTCTAACCTTACACATCATCCATGAGATAGGCCAAATAGCCAGCCACTCAAATTATGCTATAACCTTTTTAAAGAGTGTTACCAATACCTTTACCTTACAATATAGTCTTTTTAATAGGTTGTATAAGATGTCCTTTACCCTTACTATATAATCTTTTTGGTAGGAGCCATGATTTATTGTACCATACGGCATGGCCTTTTCGATAGGTGCCCTTACCTTACGATATATGAATGTTCCCAAGGATAAGATATTAAAATGCCTCTTATGTGCTTCAGAATGCTCCATAATTATAATTTCCATGTCTTAAAATCCATGCATGATTTTGGAAATCTGACTTCATATTCTTGATCACGGAGCAAAATTAAGTGAAAACTGGGTATAACTTGGATTTTAGAAGAACTGTAATGAAAAATAATTTTTTCTAATTTTCAAATTCCAGTGGCTATTTGCACCCTGCCCGTGACATATGAGGTGCGCGAAGTAGTATAGTTAGTCAAGCGCGTTTGGTCCACGTTGAGCTAGCGGCATGGACTAGTGTAAGTTTTTCTTCAATTTTATCATTTCGTCCAGGGGCATTTCGGTAATGACCCAATGCCCATTTAACCATGAAATCTTTCATACTTAGCCAATTTCCAACTCTATAATTCACAAAACTCTCTCTAAAACCTCTCCAAGACTTTATCAAATCTCTCATTCAAATTGAAAGATTTCAAACTCAATTTTGAAAATCAGGAACCCATCTCAAGCTTCAAGTCTCCTTCAAGTACATCTCAACAGATTCAAGGTTTAAGGTATGTGGATCTTCATCTATGGGTCCTTTCACCCATGGAGGCCAACATTTTTTTAATGAAAAATACATGTATTCAAGTTATATTACCTATGAATATCTTTTATTATGAAATATGAACTTAAATTATATTGGGGTTTTATCAAGCGTTGATTGATTATACATGAATAGCTATGTCAAACTTATTCCATGAATTGATTTTTTCTATTGAGACTATATATTATTTGAGTTATGACACTGTGAACCATTATGAGCTTTTGTGATGAATTTTAAGATACCCTAAATGAGGGTTTTACTATAATATTGGTGGATTGATTTGCATTGAGTTTAATCATCTTGTTTTACTCTTGAATTGCGTGATTTAAGCAAGTATAATGAACCTACCATGTGTTCAATAAAATAACATTACAAGAATTCTAAAGTTATTGATGAACTATTACATGATTTACAAGTCAAGTGTTTTAAGGTAATTATGGGCTTCCAAGAATGCATTGAAATCATGATGAGTCGTTATGATCTACAAGTGAACCATTGAGCCCTTATGCTATGTTTTATGTTCTTGTGAATCGTGAAGCCTACTAGAAAGGGTTACGAATCATGTTATACGCCTCACCCTCTAGTACAAGAAAAATGTCTACATGAAAGGTTCATGAACCATGCCATATATCATACCCACATGTAGAACTTATTATGATACATTTCCTGATGTCTACGTGAAGGGTCATTAACCATGTTGCAAGTGTTACCCTCATGTACGACTTAAATATCATATACTATTTTCTAAATAATAGATGGGGTCATGACTCTTGCTATACTCTTTACCCTCTAGTACAAGGTATTTGGATGAGCACTCATGTCATGATATTATGTGTGACAAGTTATGAAAGTAATGTTACTATCAAGCATGTTATATCTAAGAATTTATTATACATAGCATATTGAGATTATGTCTATTGACTATAATTACGCATTTTGATTATTATGCTTATGATCCTTGTTGTATTGCACCCTGGATACTTAGTAAATTTCAATTACTAACGTATACTTTATGCATACATGATGTCATCATATAGGGATCGGAGCTCCTATCGATCATTCTTCTCCACGTGACTGGTCAGACCATTGAAAGCTAGCTCTTGGTCAGTCCTCACATCCGCAGATGATATCTATTTCTTTCATGTTATATTGAGAATTCTTCTTAATGATGGATACTTAATATTATAAGGATAAGCTCGGGAAGTTTCTTGGCCCTCTCTCCATTCTAAGTTAGAGGTGGTGTTAGATTCGTTGCTTTGTATATGTTATGAGCTTGAAACTTTCTATGCTTTTATGATTATCAAAGACTTTTCTTAGTCCCGTTTTCCTATTTTTATTAACTGACTCTTATTATTGCTCAATTATGCTTCCTCAACCAAGTATGTGTGCTTGTTATAGTCAAGAAACTTATTTGGGTTATCTTTGGACTTCTCATTCACCATGTCATGTCTAGGCCTTAGGCTTAGATCATAACATGAAGATACAAACTCTGACGGCCAAGGTAGGCACTTGGGGAGGTGCATGTCACGACCCAAACCTAGGGACTAGACATGACACTGTGAATGAGGAATGCAAAAGGAGCCCAAATAAGCCTTTCAAGTGTACATAACACATCCTTGGTTGCGGAAGCATAATTAAACAACAAACAAGTAGAACATAATTTTAAAGGAATTGGGACTTATGACTTACCCTATCGGAATAGATAGGGGAAAGGGATTCGCATGAATCACATAACAAGCAAGTACTAATGGGAGGGTAAGTAGGACTCAAGCTACGGTGAAATTGGGACTTAGAACTTTCATCATCTTCCATCAATATCAAAAAAAGATAATATCACATAGGGGATAGGGTCTAAAGGATAGGAATCCATAAAAGCTTAACATCTCAACATAGGTACACAACATAATCTCCAACAACACCTCTAAGCATGAATAGGACGTGGTCCAAGACATGACCAAGGCTCTCCCTCAAACTAAAAAGTAAAGTAAAATAAAATTTTAAACATAACCAAGATATAAGTAGGATATTGTCCCCAAACTAGAGGACTCACCACAAGCACAATCTGCACAAATCCAAGCTAGCCACGTGGAGGATATCGAGGATCACCGATCCCTACATGGTTAAATCATGTAGTCATAAAGTATGCATTAGTATATTAAATTTACTAGTATGTGGGCATGCAGTGCACAAAACATGATTCATAAAACTAATTAATATCATGATCATTTAGAAACACCACTTGAACCATAGAACATAAGATAATGTATGTAGAGGAATGCGATATGTATAAGTAATCTAGCTCATGAATGAACACTTGATCTTACTATAATGAGGAATACAGGCTACCATTCATAAGTAAAATAGACATATCTTTTGTGAAAACTTTGGTTTTACATCAACGAAAGAACCATCTAATATAAATGAGGCCCTAGAAATCATAATGATGGCCACCATACATACTTGGAAAGAAAGTAATATACCTTTATGAGAAACACCAATGCCAAAAACAAAGGACTATAACATACAAAGAAAACCATGCAAACTTTAGGGTCAATGAGTTATACAACTTTAAGAAACCCCTGGATATAACATAATGAAAAAATTATAACCATCATAAGAGGGAAAACTTAGGACCATAAAGAGAACTAGAATATGTATGAGAGAAAACTTTAAACGACATAAACCATGTGACCAATACATGGAGTCTCGATGTTCTCCTTACACCGGAAGAAAGGGGAAGTCACATGCTATGGCGATCTCCTAAGATTCTTAAGTAGATCAACTAGAGCAATCTATTAAGAAACCTATAATAACGATTGGTCCAGAAGCCATATTCTACTACCAGTGATCCCTATTTCTGACGGTGGCATGTAGTTGAGGGACAACGTGATTCTACTAATGATCTCTTGCCCTATATATTGTGTAACACCCACAATTTTACATGTACTAATTCTATATAAATAAATTATATTATGCTTTGGTCAAATTAGCATCAATTTTTGAAAGTGCTTGAATCTAGTCTTAACGGGCACTTTGTGAGTCTAAATGCTTAAGAAGGTTGAGGGTGTAAATGTGTTGGTGTTAAATTAAGGATATATTAGGCTTATGCTAAGCAAAATGATTGAGGTCATTTTATGACTTAATAATCTAGTAGGTTAGTCACCTACTTTCTTAGCTTAAAATTAATAGCT